>JAQBSW010008357.1:15000-34760 GCA_029291075.1 Eudiplozoon nipponicum | reverse complement strand
CGCTTCTGCGAGGACTTTCTATTGAATTAATGCCAGCTCCATATAGAACCCTCGGTGCGTTCTTAGTCTCAAAGGTGGCTATATCAAATTCGCATCCATGATTATAATAGAAGTAATTACATTTCGATTACAATGTATATACAGCTGCTAGCGTCAAGAGCCATATTTTGAATGCATGATATATATGCATGGTAGTTTTCCACCCATTTGTTAATTTGCTATTAATCGCTGTCAAGGAGCATGGAAGATAAAAACGCATCAGTCTGTGCACCTGATTGCACAAAAGGGTCAGTGTTCATCTCAAACTAGAAAATATTACTAAAATAATTAATTATTTATTATTAGTACTATTTATTTATGTAGAATTGATTGAATGACATATGCAACTAGGGAAGCAAAATATGAGTTCACAAAATATACTTCGAAATAAATAATGCCGATTCAGACAGACGAAAAAGAGAATGGTAACAGAAAATAATTTCTCATGCGGCTAGAAAAACCCACCGAAAAAGCCAGTGTACGAACAGATTGTTTTAGTTTGCACAGTATTGGAAAACGTGTATTTTAGTAGTTAGATATTGTTTGTTGCGGAGACCTAATAAATATGCAATTGTGTATTAGGTTTTTCGCATCTAGTAACAAATTAGTTCAAATAGGACCAGATGGATCAACCAAGATCAGCATTAACAAAAGGTGGACATTCGTTTCGTGCTTACTGGCGACTCATCAGTTGGAACCGGTATTACGCCCTTTAACCACTATATATTTGGTAGAAGAATGTGGAATAATAGGACGGTACAATCTCCTAGACAGATATATGAAACTGCATTGAGTGAAGCCCAACTTCCGTATAAAGTTTTCGACAAGTAACTAAAAATAAAACTCACTATAAATTATATATATATATATATATATATATATATATATATATATATATATATATATAGATATATAGATATATATATATATATATACTCCAGCGAAGTCTGTAAAATGGTACCAACACTATGGCTATTATGTTAGTACCAAATACCAACAAAATCGAACAGAAAATTTTCATGGTACCAAAACTATGGTTGCCGAGTCGGTACATGGTGCCAACCATTGGGTTTCTAGATATGCAAAATTGCACCAAAATTGAGAATGGCAACTACTTCTGAATACCTGCTTCTTTGACCTTGATCGATATTAGCTACCTATTGTAACAATAGCCTTCAATTTGGATAGAAAATTTTTCACACATCGCAATAATTATAGTTGGTACGGTTTCTGTTTATGTGTCGCATCTGACAAAATTTATTTCGGCTTAAATGTTTTAATCTAGGTTGCGATCTTGATATAAACACCTAACCCATTATGTACATACATTTTTCAGTATAAACTAAGCATTACATTGTGTAAAAAAGAAAATTCATCCAATAGACCTGTTTCGTCATTATTGGAACTTATGACGTACTGGCCAGAATTTTCCGCGGACAGAGCTTTAACCTGGGCACGTAAGCTTTGTAATCTGGTGCTGCAACAACTGAAATAACCTGCCGCACTTTAAGCTCAATTTATTTTTATTATTTAATTATTTTGACATGGGAGCTTTATATATTCAAATTTAAATATTGTGCCGTCTACATTTTTTGTAATAGATCGGAATAAAACTGAGAATATATGATTAACATATTTTCAATCTTAATTTTCTACAAAAATGACCGGTAAATGCGAAACAATTTTAAATCTAAGATTTAAAATATAAAAGAAACTGGAATCCCAAATTTCTACGGACAATTTTGCACAAATAAACACTTTCCTTGTTAATATGCAAGGAAGCGGAAATATTTGGGTTTATTTTACAAAAATATGTATCACAACATGTTGAAACTCGTTCTGGAAGAGTCATCAAGAAACCGAAGAATGAGGACTTCATAATGTATGAGTAAACATCTTAAACATGAGGGTGTATGTGGAGGTTAATTAATTTATTAGACATCAATTAACTCCTCATATAGAAATAAATCAAATTTTATTTTTGAAAATTTGATGTTATCGCTGGTTTCATAAAACAATATTGTGTTTTAAAAAAAAATAGTAATTTTTTTGGAAGTTTCTTTTGTTTTTGACTTGTCTTGACTATAAGGGAGATTTTCTGAGTTATTGAGTTGCATGTACGCTTTGCTGCATGGTTCTATCTGAATACTCTTTGCTAATAACTTATTGAAATTTGCATCCATCTATCATTCTTAATACACATTATTGGGAAGGATCTCAAATTTGCTTCAGGTAATTGACGTGGATATTTGTTTTCAATGTCACCACCGTAGCGTTCTATCATCCGTGGATATCGGCGTATTTTTTGGTGAGCACACTTATTGTAACGATATAAATTGCAAGAAATCTTATTATAACATTATGGAAGGTTAAGTAAATAATGAGGATACAGAGCAATTAGCAGGTGAACTTAAGGAATATAGTTAAAAAGATAGTTCAGAGGAAATAAATGGTTCTAAATTAGATGATCATACCGCATATATGGATTATCCGAGTCTGGCATCTCAGGGGCTCTCTCATGGTAGTGACCAAAGGCTTAAGCACGCGCAACCATTGTTCATTTAAATATATAAATGTTCAATGCAATACCACGTCCTCAGTTATCGTGGTGTATGTTATATAATGATGGATTAGTGTCGGTTATTTGGCAATTTAGGGCTAAGGATGAATTGCCTTTTCTACATAGAATAATTCTTAGTTTATACTGACAAATATATGTACATAATGGGTCAGGTGTTGATATCAAGATCGCAAATTTTATTTAATTAAAAGCCTTAATAATTTTCTTCCTAAGAGACCACCTGATCAGTAAAAAGTCGTTATTAATTTTTCTGAGAGGATTAGGTCTCCCTTGCTAGGCGACGTTTGTTTCTAAAGAAAACGCTATTGCATTTATGGAAAAGCAAATCATATACTTTTCGAAGCAGAATTTGAATCGCTTTTCAATTTAAAAGAAAAATTAATGATAGCGAACTAGGGTTTAAAGTGAAGCTTGTCAACGTCTGCCCCGAATATCAGAATGTGTTAAATAAACAAAATCTACTCTGAGTAAAGCAAATTTGGCAGATTTGATAGAATGGTCTATAGACCGAGATCGTATTACTCGTTCATCACACAAAGGTCCTGACTCGGTCTTTATAAGCCAGCATTAATATATTTATGAAGTGAATGCCCGATTTCAAGTCCGGAGTTTGTAATTGATACTGAGGTTAATTTTCTTGTTAACCATAAAAATAATCAGTTTTGTCGACATGAATCGATAGGTTTATGTTTCTTAGGCACGTGGTTTGATTTCTGATGCGCGATTTGTAAATAGTATGAAGGGCAAGGCAAGGAAACATCGACTAAAGATGTTGAAAAAAAATAAATGCAATAAGAATAATGTCGAAAAGAAATTTAAGAACGACTTAATAAGAAATGAAGGACTATGTGATTTAGCACGTGACATAATTGAACATAGATAACATATTCGTTTCGTGCTGACTAGCGTCTCATCAATAGGAGTTGGTATTGCGCCCTTTGCCCATCATATATTTTAGTGAGAAATATGGGAAAATAGGACAGTACAATCTCTAAGACGAATACATAAACCTGCAGTAGTGAAGCTAACATCATATAAAGTCTTCGACAATGCGGAATCTACGCTAACCCACTCTATATAATATATATACCGAGTATGTAAAGGATACCAATATTATGGGTATTGTTTCAATAAACAATACCAACATTATAGTCCCGAAAAGGTACATGGTACTAACATTATTGTTGCCAAATCGGAGCATGGTACCAACACAATGGATTCCATTGTATGCTATAGTTCACCAAAATTGGGAATTAAAACTATTTATGAACACCTGTTACCGTCCTATTTTCCCACATTCCTTGTAGCAATAGCCATCTTTGAGACTAAAAACGCACCAAGGGTCCTATATAGACTGGCATTGATTCAAAAGAAAGTTCATCACAGAAGCGCTCGTATTAAGATGAAGCAGGCAGCACAATGATGGAAGAATACTTCGAGCTGGAGTGAACATAAAATAATTAAATTTGTAAATTTTTTACTAAATCGAAGCTCTATATCCGAGCAAAATCCTATACATATACTTGATGAAAAATAAAGCATGAGTGAGAAATTTACAAATGGCTTCTAATGGGTTGGAATAGTTGATTAAAGGACTGACTGCACAAATAAAAAAATTGACTGCAAAGTTAGGTATAATTAAGTCTCGACTGGGTGATACATTAATAATAAATTAGGGTGGAATACGCATAAACGACCCAACCAACATAGGTGGACACAATAATAGCGACCGCGACGAAGAGGAATCAGAAAGAAATATGCCGGCGTCATCAGACGAATCGACGAGTTTCTTCTGACCGTCATCAAAGTTTAAGCCAATGATTGTAACCCTGGATGTGGAAAGGCTACAGTTTTGGTTCAAAAATTTTTCAGCATCAGTTCGAGCACAAGAATTTACTTTAGAAGCACCTTTTGTGCGCCTCGCTATCTAGTAGTTGATTGAATGGACAGTAGCAGTCCAATTGGAATTTCCGGTTGACCTCACGTATGAAGAGTAAAAAAGGCGAGTGTTGGATCACTTACGAGCAAGGCATCAGGACGTGTTTTAAGAATTGTACAGTCCCAAAACCATTACTGGCACGCATCAAGTGGTAGTTCTCCAAGCTCAGTAAGTCTTTACCCGGATTGCAGCCGCATGATGCGATCATGTTTATGCTGCTGGATCCTATCAGATACGGTGCAATATCCAGCGCCCAGGGGGCCTGGTAGAAAGACTTCAGGCTCTTCAAAGTTCGGCCGTGATGACAAACAAAGTGACAGCTGCAACTCCACGCATGGGTTCGGTTACAATATCTGGCAGGCGAGACATACGGTACTGAAATTCTTCGCGGCATAATCTGCATATCCGCGACAGAAGACAGAGTCAATATATAAGGACATCAGGTTCGAAGAATACATTGTCTAAGCGTCAGCAGAACCAGTATACTGCTCCTAGAGAATGGCGAGTTCTGTTGGGAAACAAGGTTCATAATCTCACAAATAAAGGTGGGCGAGATCAGGGCACAAATATTAATCCTTCGGAGGCTCCGAGGGGTAGATCGGGTGAAGATCAGCAGAACAAACTAAAAAGTGTTCCAAACCAGATGGCCTTTGAATCAAAGGAAGTGTGGGAAACATTTCCAAATATAAGGATTTTTATTAAAGTTAAAGTTTTAGAACTTTTCAACAGTTAGCCAGTAATAATGCAATTGGATACTGGAGCTGATGTGTCGGTATTACCACTGACTTGGCCATTGAACAACGTAAAACCTACGAGAGCAAGTTTATGTAAGGCATCTGGCGTGTCGATAGTGGCTGCAGGCCACTAATGAACACGAATTACGTATTAGATTGCAGAAGATGTTGGTCAATGCTGTAGAATGGCGATTACATTTTAATCTATAAAAAATTCAGATAGGTCGGGAAATGTGGTTGCTGGGTCATTCAGTCTCAACAGATTAGATTCGAATGTGCAGCCTATCAAGAATTATCTGGTTCCTACTACTAGAAAGCAATAGCGCCAGTTTATTGGTATGGTAAATTTCTACACACCATATCTCGCAAAGGTGAAGGTTACGTATCAAACCTTGTCTAAGCTAACTAGTGCCATTTCGGTGGACGAAGGAGGCTCAAGAAACATCTATGCTATTCAAGCAGAAACTAATAGACGCAACTATTTCTACTTTCCCGGTAGGTAATATGTCAACTGTTACAGACGCGTCAGATATTGAGATAGGAGCGGTGTTACAAGCTGACGGACGCCCTGCGCAATATATAAGTCGCAAACTCAGTAAGGCGGAACAAAAAATATACCGTCGCAGAAAACGAATTACTTGCCGTACAATGGGCGCTACGGAAGTTTAGGTATTTTATCATCTGTGGACGCATAGACGTCATGACCGATAACAAGGCACCAGTAATTTAGAGATCACTGAGTATTGAAAATATACGAGTACACCACGTCATTGAAGAGCTGGAAGAATACGATGTAACAATGCATCACAGAGCCGGGATCAAGAATGCGGCAGAGAATGCGCTCAGCAGAATTTCTGCTGTACAAGTTTCGTCATTTATCAAAGTCTCTGAAGAACAGGGAGAGGATGCCACATGCCAGGAAATAGTCATTCAGTTAAAAAAATGGCACAGTGGTGTCCGCACCATATAAAACGTTGAGCATAGAAGAGGGCCTGTTGGTGTGGAAAGAAGGACAAACAATGCCAGGGTTTGTGCTGGAGTCTATAAAAACAGAATTGATAGCCTTTTGGCATGAAAGGGTGGGACATCCCGGTGGCGGGCGACTCATTGTATTGGCCTGGCATGTCCAAAGAAATTCGTAGCTATTGTCAAAAATGCACTAAATGTCAACGTCATAAGCCACAAAAAATGAGAAAATGTCACTCAGATTGCGTTCAATGCCACTACACGGACCGAGTTTCTGTAAATCGGCCTTGTAGGTTCACTGACGGTAGCTCGTGGCGGGGTGTCCTATGGGCTTTCCATGGTCAATAAGTTCAGCAGATGTGTCGATTTTTTACCACTGAAGAAAATCACAACAGAAAAAATTATAACGTGCTTAGAAGAACGATCACTCAGTCGATTTGGTGCACCATAAGTTATAGTTACCGACGAAGGTGCACAGCTCGGGTCGAGAGAATTTGATCAGTCGTGCACAGGCCTTGACATAAAGCATTCCCGCACAGCCACTTATCACACGCAGACCAACGCGACGGCTGAGCGAGCACACCGGACGATGAATGAGGTACTACGATGTTAGTGCCACAAGAGCCTTGGAAGTTCGAGAGACAAAATACATTTTGTCAAGCGGACCATACACTTTACATTCTCAACAGCTACAGGATTCGCTCCAACGACTATGTTCTATGGAGGGCATATTAGACTGCCATGTGAACCAGTAATCCCAGGATCCTATGAGCGCTGAACTATAGCGGATATTCAGGAGCGCCTAAAACAATTAACTGAGTAGGCAAGCGCCACAAAGCGACAGGTCTATTCAAGGCGACCGACACGCACTGGCCAAAGGGTCGGCGATTATGTAATGGTCGCGAAGGTCGAGCCCATGTCACTGAAGGCTGTCAATGATCGGCTGTACCGCTTGGACAGCTTGGACTCAGAATAAAGTACAGTTATCGTTAACATGTCCAATGGACGACGAATTTTCGCACTTGATCGTTTAAGCAAGTTGCCAATGCCGATTACTGAGGAGTGAAAAATGTATCAATAGCCACCTTCGAGACTAATAACGCACCAAGGATCCTAAATAGGGTTGGCATTTATTCAAAAGACAGTCCTAGCAGAAGCGCTCGTATTAGGATGAAACAGGTAGCACAATGATGGAAGCAGACTTCGAGCTGAAGTGAACATATAATATTTGTAAATTTGTTTTACTAATCGACGCTCTTTATCCGAGAAAAATACTATATATACTTGATTAAAATAAAGCATGTGTAAAACCTTTAGAAATGGCTTCTGATGGGTTATAAACGTTGATTCAAGAACTGACTGCACAAATGAACAATTTGACTGCCGAATTGTGCATAATTAATTCTCGACTGGATGATACAGTAATAATAATATAACAATATAAGTTGACACAATATTTCTCACCGAAATATATAGTGGGTATAGTGCGTAATATCGGTTCCTACTGATGAGTCGCCATTAAGCACGAAACTAATGTGCACATAAGATTATACGTTCCGTTCATGCTGTCTTTGGTTTATCCTTCCGGTTATATTTTCAATAATTTATAACTAGATGCGCAAATCCTAATACACAACTGCATATATGATAGTTCTTCGCCGCATGAGATTATACGTTCCGTTCATGCTGTCTTTGGTTTATCCTTCTGGTCATATTTTCAGTAATTTATAACTAGGTGCGCAAATCCTAATACACAACTGCATATATAATAGTTTTCCCCACAAATAGTATCTAACTTTTATAGATAACACAGTTTGAAAATCAATTAAAGATTGTTTATACACTCGAGTTCGTTGAAGTTGCTGTCATATGGTAGTCGGTAGGCATAGAATTTACACGCCAACCATTACTACGCGTTCGTTAAACGGTGTGCTAAATCCATTGCATCAAGTTTAGGAGTGAGGATTGCGTCGGTTTTGCCGCTGTCCCAGAAAGCCGATGTCACATGCTGCTCGCCGAGATTCTACGACGAATTTGATAGATTGTTAGAACTGCTGAAGTGCTAGGTAAGCCATCACATGTTCGGCGTAACGATTCACAATACCGCTGTTTTATTATGCTGCAGTACACCATAAATGCTAGAAAGACAATTGACTAGGTAAAAGTCTGCAGGAGCTTAGCTAAAACGGTTCTGGTGAATTTTGACTTTTTCGCTTAAATTCTTTAACAGACTTTGTGACGAAGCTTAGAATTTAAAGTAGGTGATTAATTAAAAGCTCGCTTTTCAATCTTCGTTCAATTTATTTAATGTTTTTTTTATAAATAAACAGAAGATTATCAGAAGGCAATACTACCTTTGATAGCATTAGCGTTTATACCTAAACAGCGTAATTGAACATATTTTAAATCAAGCTTGCGAGCTTGAAGGAAAAACCAATCCCATTGTATTTAACCAGTCGTCGAACAACATAGCAAAACTACCACCAGTCGCCAATATGAGTTAAGTGGAAATAAACCTCCGTTGACATTACGACTTTGCATACATACTGAGCCGTCGCAAGTCCTAGTCTACAGTAGGAACAGCACGCAGAAAAATACCATTTACATTATAGTGCTGGTAGAAGATCAAAGCATATTACCATCCAAGGTACAAAGTCTTACTGCAAGCAGACTTATTCTGCTTTGCACTAATGGTGTACATTTTAATTTTATTGGAAGCATTTATAAACAGATTGATCGTGTGGAAAAGAGGAGTCCTCTATCTATAGCGTTGTTTGAAATGTGTCTAGGCCATCTAGAAAACGCACCACAAACGGATGAATTAAGTAAATGTTTCCAATATTCATGTTATGCTGAAAACAGGTCGCAATTACGGACACTGCTTGAACATTTTGACAAATATCACGAAAATATCAGTTTCACGTCAGAGCATGATAAAAAATATAGTCTTCGGTTTCTGGATGTGCTACTACAGTATATAGTTAATGGTAAATTGTCACAAAAATTAAATAGCCAGGTTTGCACAGTATTTGCAGTATAAAAGTTTCTGGATATTTCATAATGCATAGTTCGCAGCTGTTCCACAAGAATTGAGAGACTGGTTAGCCTTGATTTAAAACATGATGAATATGTTAATGAAAAAATGAACTCATGTCTAATGACTACCATAGAGAGTTGACTAAGTCAAATGTTAAAATAATGATTCAAAAGTAGCAGACATTTGTTGGAGAAGAAAAGACGGCAATTTACTTAAGCCCACCAGTTGATGAGAAGTTGTTGCTCACACAAAGATGAAGAAAAATAGAAGCGGCTTTCATAGGCATTTATAATGCATCTAACCAGCTCGTATTATGCACGTAACATATATTCCATTGCCGTAAATTAAGGCAATAACATCAATGAATGTCGAACTCAAATATTATATAGCAATGTATATGCGGAAGACGTCGAGAAGGTTGCGTAGGCGAATCCATCAAATAGCAATTAGCTGGAATACTTGAATATTGGGGTTTAAATGCATGTGTCAAATCGAATTAAGCATACACGTCTGAAATTAAGCATCTATGAAAACAAGCACTTATGTTTTTCTGCTAGTTATTTACTGATGGATTGCGCATTGTGATAGTCACATTTAGAGTATCCACAGTTTCCTTTCGTGGGTAGTAAATTTATACTAACAGTTCCACAACGTTCAGTTTGACCTCTATTTCCAAATACGCATCGGGATCGTCTTCCTGGTGGGGGGGGGAGGGTGCTTATGCCTTCTTTTCCTCCGAAGGCTTCAACATCTTTCATTCTAACCACTGGAAATAAGCCTCGAATTAATCTTCATTGACTGGATACGTTTAGGAACGATATTTCCCATTTCATCATCAGGACTCTAATAACACACACCAAACACTGCAACAATTTTGGTCTCACTAATGATTTGAAAAAAAGAATATTCTCAGTAACTAAACTCTAAGTATGGTAAATTGTTCTATTTAATTTACCATTAGTTTCTTTCTTTAATAGTACATCTAAGAAAGACAGACAATCAACTTTCTCGTGCTCTTATGTGTAACTGATATCCATATGTGTTTTTTTTTGAAATTTTGAAGCAATGTTTGTGATTGCGACCTTTTCTTAAGGACAAGGAAAATGCCATCCACGTACCGTATATATTGAGCACATTTACTTATGTCACTCATTAATGATGTATTCTCTAGAGGGCCTAGATAAATCTCAGCTAACACTGAAGATAAGGGGCTCCCCTGTGCCACACCATCAGTCTGTTTATAGATGCCACCATTAAAAGTAAACCTTAAGTCTTTCGTGCATAATAACATAAGCCTGCATAGGGTGTGACCTGGCGACGGCGATGGTAATATGTCGTTTTCTACTGCTTTGACTATAAAGTCAATGGTTTCGTCAATTGAAGCAATTGTATACAAATACGTAACATCAAAGAATACCACAATCTTTTTTTCTAACATTTATATCTTGAATTTTGTTGACAAACTCAAATGACTAGACAACTGAATAATTACCCAGTATTTAGTGCAATGGTTGGAGTATACGAATTTAAAATAATTAATAAATGTTTTAACAAATGGGAGCTAGCTACATACGAAGCTTTGCGGATGAACGAATTGCAGCGGGATTTATGCAAGCAGAAGTATGTTCAAGAATAGACCTTGATATGAAGTTGACGCACGCAATTGATTGCTTGTTTCCCTTATTTCGCACTATCTCCGTGTTTAAATATTTCTATCTTATTTTGCCTTTCAATTTATATATAAAGAGATGTTCATTTGTAGATACTTGAAAAGAAAATGCAAAAGAAGTGGTTCTTGTATCTGATATTTTATTTATTTTTGCAAATTAAAATGGTTCAATGTATTTTATTAAGGCTCGCATTTCAAAAATAGGTTTCAGAAAACTAGATGAACAAGCGAGGTTAAAATGTAGAGCGCAAAGAAAGGTATTGTGGAAAAAAACATTATTATCAGTGTATTAAACAATTACGGTTTCCAGGTGATTTGGTGCGCAGTTTACGCAAGTCAAAAACCACGGGTCAACCGAAGAAATCTTACAAGTTTGGCGAATTAGAAAATTGAGCAGATAAAATATGATGAAGCAGTGTTACGGGCAAGAATTGGCTGTGTACCTTGTGTATTGGATGAACTAAGTCTTTTTGCAAGAATGAGATTTCTGATGTTTTTCCAGCTGTTATGACGAAAGGCAAAACAAATATATTGAAGAAATTAGAGAATGATGTAAAATCTAGAGTTTTGTGTTTCAAATATTGCGTAATTCCTAAATGTCTTAAACGTGAACTGCGATTTCATTTAAATGCTCGAGGTAGATCTCTTAAACATGAACTGATATTAAGAATAATGAATCCGTTGATTTTAGATTTGGAAAAACGCAAATTTGAACAGATTAGGAAGAAAACTTAATTAAGATCTATGTTGTAACATTTAACTTCTTTTAAACAAACTACCAAACATGAAATTTGAACTGATTTGATTGATTCCCCTCGTCGTCATAATATATTCCAAAAGTTTTTAAGGCAATTGGAAAATTTTCGTTTTATTATAATCTGTTTCAAACATTGCGTAATTACTAAATATTTAAAATTTACCTGCCATTTCATTTAAATGCTCAAGGTGATCTCTTAAACATGAACTAATTTTGAGCATAATGAATACGTTGATTTTCGGTTAAGAAGAACGCAGATTTCAACTGGTTATGGAGAAAACGAAAATTGGATATGTTTTTCTTTCTACTTTCATACGGATGGTTTTAAATTTATAGGGTATTTTACTGATAGCGCACGTAATATAGAGATAAAGAAGGTCAGGATCAGGTATATCAGAAAGTTAGTGAATTTTGGCATCTATTGACAGGCCACAGTTAAAAATAGTCCTACTGTAAATAATTGAGTAGTCAAACTGTTTAAAATTAAACATAATGAGAATCATCTGGAAATACTTAATTGTGGTTTGAGTACAGCTTTCCAAATTGCTAAATCATAAAATATGAGATAATTACTGTGGCTGTTAAAGCAGTGCAATCCCTTAGAGGCAAATACTAGGTTAAGTTTGAATTATACATAGCCACAACTGTGTTGGAACACGAGGAGAAAAGACACAAACCAAATTATGAAGCAAAATATCTCAGAAAAGAGTTCATAGCAAAAAAGGTGATATGTATAAAAGTAAACAGAGTAGAAGGGACAGTTCTAATAAGTCAATCTGATTATAATGATAAGTTATATGAACAGCTAGGAAATATATAGGTATACACTGTACATTACATCATGTATACAGTTTCTATATATATATATATATATATATAAGTGGAAAGTAAAACAAGATAGAAATATGTAAACATAGAAAGTGTGAAAATACCTGGCAGTGAGATTGAACTACTTGGATGTGACGCACGCAATTGATTGGTTTCCGTTTTTTTCACACTCTCTCTATGTTTACATATATATATATATATATATATATATATATATTATAGGTATTAGAGAGTTTATTATCATGAACGCTTAAGTGCGTGTAATTAATAGATTTTTAAGGCCTTATAAATGGTTTTATAAAAACCTTAGAAGTTAATCCTTTAAAAAAAGACTATTTTGTAAGTCAATTTTGCCTGCTTAATATAGACATATATACAATTGTCTGTATAATATAAGCATTGTATAAGTTAATAGGGGCAATTAATTCAGAAGACGGGTTTCTTTTTTATTGAAGACTCTTCAAGTACTGTCAAGATTTTTTCCGTGGACAGGGATTGGAACGGGACACGTTTGCTTCAGCGTCTGTAACTCTACTTTTGGAGCCATGTACGTGACAAAATTCCGAAAAGTACTTGCACAATTTATAGAAAGTACAAACTGGTCCATTGGATGAATAGACTCTGCCAGCTTATGCAAAGCTTGTTTTGGACTGACAAATGTACATTTACTAGAGGTGGTGCTCACACCAAACTCACAATCATGATTTAAATACTTGTTACAACCACACGGACAATCAGGGCTTGTTTAGTACTATGATTATGCATGTTTAAATGAAATTGACAATAATTAGTTTGAAGGACCTTAGCCCTTTTGTTTTAAAATTGAATTCAATTTGTATTCCCGAGCTCGCATCTTTGCTATAGGTATCTTTTTCTAATTTTTGAATATTTTTAATTAATGTTACTTTTAATTTGTGTTGGATTATATCGGGAGTCTGATGATAATCCCAGTAAATTAGAATGGAAACTCGGCAGAGAAATCTAGAAAACTGCGTGTACTTCAACAGCAATTGTGTACAATCATAATGACAGACTTTCCTAAATTCATACATAAATAATTCATAAATATATTGACGGAATATAAAATGAGCAGTACAAAAGATGTAAAATTCAGCGCATTTTCTTAAAGAGTTCTGCTTTCACTGAGCAGGTTTTGGAGCCGGAAAATTTGCTATAAGCTCATGCGAAAGATAGAAATTCAGCTTCATTATTTCCAACTGAAATAATGTGGCATGTTGTTCATGCTATTACGCAATATAAATTAATATTACTCCAGATCTGCATGTATTAGTTATTAGTCAATATTGCTAAACAAAACGTCATATTGATCAGTATAAATTAAGAAAGCGTGCCTTCTAACTGCGCAGAGACGTCTATCTTTTAATTTTAATCATGGTTGCGATCTCAAAATAAACACTTGATCCATTATTTACAAACATTTGTTATTATAAACTAAGAATTGTATGGCGTAGAAACGGAGATTCATCCAGTCGACCGGTTTCGCCCTTATTAGGAACTTATCACATACTGTCCAGAATTTGCCGCAGACAGTAAGTGATAAGTTTCTAATAAGGACGACGAAACCGGTCTACTGGATGAATCGCCTTTTCCATACCATACAATTCTTAGTTTATACTGACAAATGTATGTACTTAATGGGTCAGGTGTTTATATCAAGATCGCTACCTTGATTAAAAGTAATTGTTATCACCACCCGCGCAACCAATGCCTGTGTAATTATATCTTTATATTGTTTTTTAAATATGCTCTTGATTAAATTAATCTCAATAGATTGGGCGTTACTAAAATTTGTTTGATTATTTTTGAAAATTTACTTAAATTAAAATGAGTGTTGCCAAAGCTGTTGTATATTGATATTATTGTCAGCGAAAGTCCAGCTAGTTAAAACGTCTTTGAACTTTTCAGGGAAATGAAAGCCGAAATATAATTTGTAATACAATTTGAATTTAAAATGGTAAATTTGTTTTCATTATGCACTAATTATTGCACAAAGTAGCAAACACAATCAATCGAGAACTCGCCAATTAAATGCAAGTATTTGCTGCGACTGTTGATCGAACCCCTGCAATTGAGCATAGCAGTCTTGCACGTCGAACGTAGCGTGGAATAGATCTGAGAATTGCGCCTGGAAAATGGCATGGATGGCGCAGTTTATGTAGGCAATCCACCAAATTAAATGTGCTATGGTTTGAACCCGTCTCGCGGCAATGTTTGGTTTATATATATATATATATATATATATATATATATATATATATATATATATATATATATATATATATATATATATATATATATATATATATATATATATCTTTATTATATCCTATGCCTTCAGATATTACACAGTATATTTCTAATTAGGAAGAAAAACACATTAATAACAAGGTGGATAATGAAGTTTGCGGGCCTGAAGTAAACACCAATTCCATTGGATTTAACCAGTTGTCGAACAACATAACAAAGCTACCACCAGTCGTTGTTATGTAGTTCGACGACTGGTTAAATACAATGGGATTGGTGGTTACTTCAAGCCCGCAAACTTGATTTAAAGAATTGATGCCACCACCCGCGCAATCAATTATTGTTTAAAGTGGATAATGGCCGTTTTTTTCGAGAATACTTAACGTTACTTTACAACCTTCATTTATATAAATTCTGGATATGCATTTGATTATGTGGGTGGCAACAAATCTGACTCGGTTTTACTTCTATCGCTTGTTTGGGCTGATTTATTAATGTGTATGCGTATGTGTTTGTGTTTTTGGGCCTGTTTGCATGTTAGGGACTTTCTCTCTGTACTGCAAAGTGATGTCCGAGATCTGGTCATTCTTGTATTGGTGGCTTGAGAGTTAACCATCCGTTCGCATTGTTGTTTTTTGCTTGAAGGAATGTTGTTTTTTTTGCGAGTGTAGGTTTTCAAGTCGTTACGCAATTTTTTTCTCCACTTGGTAACAGCGTATGCACGGATTTCATTGTTGAATGCTCTTATTGTTTCAAAAATTCTGCTACCGTTTGTGCATCTTTTTTTCCCTTTACTTTTTGTTGCCAATCCAATTGAATGCTTGTTGTGTCTGGTCGAGGGCGTGTTCGGTCTTGCCTGGATACTAGTAAATTCGTGTTGAATTTTGTTATTCGTGACCAGTCGATTAGAATATCATGTCGATGAAACTTTTGAATATTTAGGCCACGTTTATTATTCTCCAAATAAATGGCCATTATCAACTTTGTTATTAATGTGTTTTTCTTCCTAATTATAAATATATATATATATATATTCTTTTGAAATGCGAGCTTTAATAAAATTCATTGTACCCTTTTTATGTGCAAAAACAAAAAGAAATTTTATCAGATATAAGAAAATTTTCTTTCGCATGGTCTTCTCAAATATCTACTCATGAACATATCTTTATATATAAATTGGAAAGCAAAACAAGATAGAAATACGTGAACAAAGCGAGTGTGAAAAATAGAAACCAATCAAATTTCGTGCGTCACATCCAGTTCAAACTCAATGCTTGTACGTGCTTCTTCTGCTTACATAAATCCGGCTGCAATTTGTTTATCCATAAGGCTTCGTATGTGGCTAGCTCCCTTTTGTTTCTGCATTTAGTAATTACTTTGAATGCTACGTCTGGAGAACATACGTGCGTTGTTTCGATGATGTGTTGCGCAATAGCAGACGTGTATTCACCATTTGATTTAAAACAGGCGTTCAAGTTGCAATGAGGCCAATTTTATCAATGGTAAATTCTCCGTTTCATGCACTAGCTAAATGGCTAGTTCGTTTACTTGAACCATTACGTAAACTACTAGGTAATTATTCGGTTGCCGATTCCTTTGAGTTTGTAAACAAAATTCAAGATATAAATGTTAAAAACAAGATTATGGTATCTTTTGATGTTACGTCTTTGTTTACAAATGTTCCAATTGATGAAACCATTGACATTATAGTCAAAGCGGTGGAACACGATATATTACCATCACCGGTGCCAGGTCAAACTCTACGCAAGCTTATCTTATTATGCACGAAAGACGTACGATTTCGTTTTAATGGAAACATCTACAAACAGACTGATGGTGTCGCAATGAGAAGCCCCTTATCTCCAGTGTTGGCTGAGATTTTTCTAGGGCACCTAGAAAATACATCATTAAAGAGTGACATAAGTAAATGTGCTCAATATATACGGTACGTGGATGATATATTTCTTGTACTTAAAAACAGGTCGCAATCACGAACATTGCTTCAAAGTTTCAACAAAGCACATAAGAATATCGGTTTCACGTCAGAGCACGAGAAAGATGACTGTCTGCCTTTCCTTGATGTACTGCTAAAGAAAGAAACTAATGGTAAATTAAACAGAACAATTTACCATAAACCAACATGGTCTGCACAGTATTTGCATTACAGCGGTTTTGTACCATTTCAATATAAATTATCAACAGTTCATGGTTGCTTTTCACGAATTGACAGGTTGGTTAGTCAAGATTCTAAAGAAAATGAATATAATAAAGCAATTAACGATTTAATGTCTAATGGCTATCCCAGACAATTAATTGAATCAATTATTAAAAGGGGAGTTAACCAGAAACAGACGTACTATGGGCCAGAAAAGAAAACCGTCTACCTAAACATCCCATTTAAGGGGGATGCAGTTTCCCGAATGGCACAAAAGAAAGTTGAAGCAGCATTGACACGCACATTTAATGCAGCCAAACTACGAGTGTTATTTAGGGTAACACACTTGCCTTTACCAGCAATTAAAGAGAAACAGCCGTTAATGTCGATATCAAATATTATTTACCAATATACATGCGCAAGTTGTCGATCAACTTACGTAGGCCGATCGACCAGACGGTTAATTACTCGAATGAGAGAACATTGCAACTTGAACGCCTGTTTTAAATCAAATGGTGAATACACGTCTGCTATTGCGCAACACATCATCGAAACAACGCACGTATGTTCTCCAGACGTAGCATTCAAAGTAATTACTAAATGCAGAAACAAAAGGGAGCTAGCCACATACGAAGCCTTATGGATAAACAAATTGCAGCCGGATTTATGTAAGCAGAAGAAGCACGTACAAGCATTGAGCTTGAACTGGATGTGACGCACGCAATTTGATTGGTTTCTATTTTTCACACTCGCTTTGTTCACATATTTCTATCTTGTTTTGCTTTCCAATTTATATATAAAGATATGTTCATGAGTAGATATTTTAGAAGACCATGCGAAAGAAAATTTTCTTATATCTGATAAAATTTCTTTTTGTTTTTGCACATAAAAAGGGTACAATGAATATATATATATATATATATATATATATATATATATATATATATATATATACTCTCTCTCTTATATAAATATATATATATATCGGCACATATAGCGTTTAAAACATATAAATGTGAATTAATTCTTTCCATAAATTAGCTGAAATATTTTTAAATTTAATTAGTTTAGTACAATCAGATTTCTATAAAGAACTTGCGTGATAATGTATTTTTAAATTTCAAACAATATCATTTAGTGCAATATTCCTGTAAAATAAAAAGGACAATTTGCTAAAACACCCGCGAATAATAGGTAAATTTCTATACTAATTTTCGTTTAATGCTTCTTGAATAACGTAACTTATAATTGTCAGCACATCTAGAAACAGTAAAATATTTATCATGAAGATCCTGTGCAACTTTTTGAGCGGTGAAATCACTTATCTAGATTTCCTTCGGACGAATCTGTTTAAGTGTGATTTACTGAAATATAAGCCGGAAAAAAACTGAATTTTGGCAAATTTTTCACTAAGCGAAATGTTTATGAATTTCAAATCACGTGTAGCTTTAAGCAATTATTGATTGCACAGGTGGTGGTTGCAAATTTTAAAATAAATTTTGAGAGCTCGAAGTAAATACCAATCACATTTTATTTAATCCGTCGTCGAAAAACATAGCAAAACTACCGTCAGTCACGCCTACCGACGCGTTTCGAACTTCCATGATAATCATCGGAGTACAGCAGCAAACTGATAAGAGTAACTAGTCATATGTGTGACTGACGCTAGTTTCGCTTCTTTGTTCGACGACTGTTTGAAGAAAATAAATTTTGTGTTTACTTCAATTGTACCTTTGTTCATCTTCATCAAACTTGGAAATCGGAGTTAAGCAAACATTTACGTCAGCGCCTGGTTTGTTAATTGCACCAATGTCTTCCCTCAATTTTATTAATGGTGCTGTCAGCTGATCGTTTGTGAGCGCTAAAACGAGTTTACAATAACTACCTGACGACCTCCGTCAGATCGCAATTTGACCAATCAATATCGCCACATTTGGTTAACGAACACCGTCTAGCGTGGCTGGTGCATTTTCAGACCAATGATTATATACACCTTGCTCGCCAGACTATCGTAAGAGCAGAATTGACAAAATTTTAGACAAGCAATCTCTTTGTCGGGCACAAAAATTCCTGATATATGCAATTTATGGACGTTGCAACATAGATTTTTAAAAAGAGCAAGAATTGGACGGACAGAATTCTGTTGAAATCTAACGGCAAAATGTGTTCAGATGGTATGCATATTTAACTGCCTTTTTAACAAAGAACATTGAGGAAACTATTTTTTGGGAGACCCAAAATTCTATTTATGAATGTATTTATGTATGTATGTTTGTATGCATGTATGTATGTATGCATGTATGTATGCATGTATGTATGTTTGTATGTATGTATGTGTATGTATGTATGTATGTATGTATGTATGTATGTATGTATGTATGTATGTATGTATGTATGTATGTATGTATGTATGTATGTATGTATGTATGTATGTATGTATGTATGTATGTATGTATGTATGTATGTATGTATGTATGTATGTATGTATGTATGTATGTATGTATGTATGTATGTATGTATGTATGTATGTATGTATGTATGGATGTATGTATGTATGTATGTATGTATGTATGTATGTATGTATGTATGTATGTAAGTATGTATGTTTGTATGTGTGTAGGTATGTATATATCTATGTATGTATGTAAAAAGTATGTATGTATGTATGTATGCATGTATGTATATATGTATGTATGTATGTCTGTATGTCTGTATGTATGTATGTGCGTATGAATGTGTGTATGTATGTATGTATGTATGCATGCATGCGTGTATGTATTTATTTATGCA
>JAQBSW010008357.1:0-10000 GCA_029291075.1 Eudiplozoon nipponicum | reverse complement strand
AGTCATGAAAAAATCGCGCCGACTAGTTGTAACTATAAGTTCTCAAGACAGTAAACCAGCAGTCAAACCTGACAAAGCGGCGAACTTAGATAATAGGCCGAAACTTGCATATTACAGACGACTCTTGTAACAAAGGAGATGAATGTTGCAGTTCTGTGCCAAATTCTATATGGGTTCAATCTCAGGGCGCCACAATTGTGAATGCTACTAGCGAGTGCCTATCTTAGAACAAAACTGGTAATATAAATAATTCCAATTTTATTATCTTTGGCAAAATTTAATTTAAAACAACGACATATATATTTAAAAAAATAATAAATATGTAAAATATCAGAGGATAGCAAATGAAGATTTTGCCGTGGGTAGATATCGTCCTTTTAGGGCACCCAGAGCTAGAAGTCCAAATTCCAGCCACGGGGATTTGAACCCGGATCTATATGATTTACGGAATAGCAATTCCTCGCCTAAGCCAGTGAAGCTGCACGTGACATGCAAGTTTGAGTTCTTTATCGAATAAATTTTCTGTCAATATTTTGATCAACAGCAGCATTCATCATAATGTGTATTGCTTTCAACCTGCATTTCAAACGAGCTATCGCTGATCTGCCATTGCAAGTCGACCAACATGCCCCTGGCCGGATCTGGTTCTGCCCACTTATGCGACTTCAACATATCATTCCAACTACTAAACCATGTTGTTCTTCTCATTGGTTACATGCCAGTAGCAGCCATGCCAGAACATGTCTCCTGTGGACCCATCTTGCGAAAAGGATGCAAAATTGCACTCAACGAGCGGCTTAGGACGCATAATGGATACATTGTTCCACATTGGACGAAAAAATCCACGGTTGATATCCCAGTCACAGACTGATGTATGTGTGTGCGTGTGTGCTCCTACAAATAATTCTGTTTAAAAAGTTATATTTTTGTATTATTTTGAAAATTTTATTACTCTAGGAGAATTATTTAGTAATATCTTTTTCCATAGAACTATATCAGCTTCTGATGAAGAACGATTAGACTTCATAATAACTTATTCTCAAAATCCTTTTGAGATATTGGCGCTTACGATCGTCGAATCAGTCGATTTTCCTCTACTTTGGTGGTATTTCATTCGAATTCGATCATCACATGCAATCTGGAACTTCATCAAATTAAACAGACTAACGCGCCTCCCACTTAGTCTATAGGGCGGTCAGTTTAATTTCTTTTAATGCTGTTGCAAAAAAATAAATTTCATTTGCTCAGTAATTCTACGCATTTTCACTCATTTTAAATGCAATAAAATTTTGCTTATAATGGTCTATGTTGCAAAAATACTCTTTTTATTGATCATACTATTAATACTATAATTATATTTTTTCAAAGTTATTACAATTGTTGTTATTCTATTATTATTATGGTTATTGTTATTATCAATAATAATAATAGTAAACAATAAATAATATAGTAAAACATATCATTGTACTTGGCTATGTATGTATGTAATGTGTGTATGTATAATAATATAGTATTATTATTGTATGTCCTTATATACTACTACTTGCAATAAACGAATTTTATTTTTTACAGTTATTTTTGTATAAGACTGTGTATTTTATTTATTAAAAATATTATTGGTATATTATAATAATATTAATTATGCCATAATATATTATTATAATATATTTATTATATATATATATACATTCATTTTAATTCATATATTGTTCTTTTGTTACTATATATTAATATTATTATAATAATAATTATTTCTGTTCGGCTTTGTAGTTGTTATTTTTATTGTTGTCAATTTTAAAATTAATATTATTAGTAGTAGTTGTTCTATTATTAATATGTTTATTATTATTAATATTATTATTATTATTATTATTATTATTATTTATATTATTATTATATTATTAGCTGTTATTATTAATATATTTCAAATGGTTATTTTCAAAAAGTTGTTACTATTTTTAACACTGTTATTTTAGTTTGTAGTAGCAGTTATAATGCAATCTTCGAAATTTATGCAGGCATTAAAGTTTGTATGGATTTTTATTAACGGAATCGGAGAATTGCGCTGATTGATTAATTTCATGTTTTTCTAGAGAATTATGCTAAAGAATAATCGATTGACATTGTGTAAACACTGATAACGAAACTAGCAGAAAGCTAAATTGAGCATGAGTTAGACAACCTCACAAGAACAAACTCACACTTGAATATTAATCCCGGCAAAAACGCCTACGCAAGTAACAATAATGCTCAACGTTTTCAACGTTTAAAATCAATATGCAAATATAAACCTTTCGTTAATTTATTTACGATTTATAGAATGAAAGCTCATATTTTTATATTTCTCAATATTTTTCAAAACTTCTCTCGTAAACAGGCGACTAAAATTCGATTGAGTCCGCTTTGATGTTTGCTGCATTTCAAAGTGTATAAAAAGATATATTAATAACATTTAAACGCAATTTTTATTTATATCAACGTGATATTATACAAGATGTTTGTGAAACTTTATAAAAAGTGTGCAATAAAAGTAATCAGTTTACCTGTTATTGCACTGTTTAGGATGTAATTTTAACTTTTATAAAAGTTCTTCTTTAATATTTTTCATTATGAAAAGTCTGATAGAGTTCTATTTATAATGCGATATAAGATTGTATAATGTTCACATTGACGGTTGTTGGAAGGTAGTTTCTTGCTGATTAGACTTTCGTGATTTTTTCAGGTACGCTGAGACACAGCTTTTGAACTATGATATTGAACTGATCTACAAGAAAGAATTAAAATAAATCGCCGTTTAAGATATTCTATTTGCAGGAATAAAAACACAAATAGAATATGCAATCGGTTGAAAATTAAGCCTTGCTCCAGGTGAAATAATGTCTGCAGTAATGCAAGCATTTCACAAACAGCTTACTTTATTGAAATCCTGCTGGTTAATATTTATTCAATATCACTTATCTAAGTGGCATGGTATTTGTTTTATAATTAAAACTAAAACTTGATTTATACATTCGTATATGTGATTGTACCGTCCAATATTTCCACACTCCTCAGCCAAATACGTCGTGAGTAAAGGGTGTAATACCGGCTCCTACTGAGGAGTCGCCAGTAAACACGAAACGAATGTGCAAGAGATTACACTATTCGTTCATGCTGTCTTTGTTTTATCCTTCTAGTCACAATAGAATTAATTTGTTACTAGGCGCGCAACAAATAATACATAATTGAATATATATTAGTTAAAAACAAATGATAATTCATTTTTGATTTGGATGTGCGGAAAACATTTTGATTGACAAGGATACATTTAATTAATAACAGATAAATAAATTGGAGAGATCTTGGCCCGGAATCACCTACTTTTTCATTCGCGTCACTAATGTTGATAAACTGACGTATTTTCATTGTAAACTAACCCAAATTGGCTTTCGGCTTATCGCTTCAGTGGCCTTCGAAATAAGCTTAATGGCTGGATAGAAAACTGTCATAAATTTGAATCTCGTCCTCCGACCTGGCTATTGCAGAGTAATTGCCACAATTTCGACGAAGTAATAGTCAGATATGTTGTGGCATTTTAGATTTCATTAAATAATTCAGTTATACTGAAAATGTTAACAATTAAACTCAGCCATGTTACTTCCAAAATAAATTTCTAATTAAAAATTAATATGAACTATTTTTTTGACAAATAGATTAATGCTGACAAGCATTCAGGTTTGCTTTCATTAAACTCTAAACGCCATATGGAACATTAAATCGGGTATTTCCATTTTTGCTTGTGCAAAGCGTTAATAACCGGAATCTATTAATTCGCTTTAGCAAATTTCACATTAAGGTGATAAATTTAACCTAATCCTTTATAAAAGGCAGCTGCAACATTAGTTCACAGATAAAGGACAAAAAATATGGCGGCTGAAATCACAAATTAGGCTAAAATGAGCAGAGTTATGCGAAAATTGCCATTCACGTGGGGAATGAAATAGTAGATCGGTGCAAATTGTTCAATCTTTCGATATGAAAGTAAAGAACGTCTTACGGGTGTAGATAGGCGTATGAATCGCCAAGATCAAATTGCGTACTGCGCAAATACTTTTAGAACAATGCCATTGACAGCAAACGCATACAAAGTTCAAATAGAAAATGACATGTTGAAAATAGAAAAGCCACGATGCACTAACTAATACTTCGTAATACCCAAATTATTTGGATATTGTTTTGTTTTTTACATTCCAGAAACAAAACCGGAAACATTGATAGTTTTACTAATATTTTGGTTAAATTCGTCAGAACCATTATTATAACATAGTTATGATGAAAGCTCGAAAACTATGTCGACTAGTATTTTTCAGCCAGTACTGAATAAATTTGTCTCAGGAAGAGGCCTTTCAGATATATTAACGATGATGAAGCTGTTTATAATATCAATAATACTAAAAAAAATAATAATAATTATAATAATAATAATAAAAATGATAATAATAATAATAATAATAACAACAATAATAATAATTATTATTATTATCATTATTATTATAATACCATTTCCATGTGAAAAAGAAAAATATGTGATGCACTCAATTGATTGGTTGTTTCAATACTTCAAGAACTTTCCATGTTTAAATTCTTCTATCTTGTTTTTCCTTTCAATCTATTTATAAAGAGATGGTCATTTTTAGATAATGAGAAGAATATAAAATAGAAAGGGCTCTTGTGTTTGGTAAAAATTCTTTTTCTTTTTGCACATGGACAGGGTACTACGAATTTTATTGAGGCTCTAATTCTAAAAGAATAATAGTAATAATAATAATATTAATAATATTTTCATGTGCAAAAAGAAAAAAATTTGAGGCACGCAATTGATTGGTTGTTTCAATATTTCACAAACTATTCATGTTTACATTTTTCTTTATTTTATTGCCATTCAATTTATATATAAAGAGATGTTCATTTTTAGATACTTGAGAAGAATATGAGAAAGAAACGATTCTTGTATCTGATAAAATTTATTTTTCATTTTGCACATGGACAGGGTACGACCACTTTTATTAAGACTCGCATTCTAAGAATATGTAATAATATGTATATGTAATAATATGTAATAATAATAATAAATAATAATAATAATAATAAAATAAATTTAAAAAAAAATAATAATAAGCTTTGATTTGGCAAAAAGGTAATTTGGTCCGACAACTGATAAGATCAAGATACAAAATTAAAACTGAATTATGTATAAGTGAGTGGAAAAGTAACAAAAAAATTTTATCAGTAAATAAAGCAGTGAACATTATGCAAGAGATTTAAGAAAAGTATTCCCTGCCAATTGTGGCAGAGCCAGATGTGAATACGAAAGAAATTAGAACAGAAAAGGATAATATCGTTACAGTATTCCTTCTTTTGTTCTTTAAATCAATCTAGAATAACTCGATTACTTCGTCAAGCCTTAAATATAAGCCATCATATTGCCAGACATTGGTAATGTTGAACTTTATTTATAAAGAAAAAGAAATATACTGTGACGGCCGCAAAGTTCAAGGTATCTCGAATTGATTTACGCGTCTTTGAGGAACAACATTTACAAGTCAAAAAGCTGTATCCTGGTTCTTTTGATGAAAAATTGCCATTGCACCTTGTTAATGATTGCCGTCTATACTTACTGCAGCACCGTTTGCAGAGGTAAACTAGTATTGCTGCATATCAGGTTCCTGTAGTTCAGCTAGTAGAC
Source organism: Eudiplozoon nipponicum (assembly GCA_029291075.1). Classification (NCBI taxonomy): domain Eukaryota; kingdom Metazoa; phylum Platyhelminthes; class Monogenea; order Mazocraeidea; family Diplozoidae; genus Eudiplozoon; species Eudiplozoon nipponicum. The sequence goes on along the minus strand of JAQBSW010008357.1, from coordinate 4,275 downwards.
AGTTTAAGCAGCTGAAGATTATCGGTCCCATAGACGAACAGCATTCTTCATATAATCGGTTACTTGATCACATAGAAATGTGTTATAGCTAATTCAGTAAAATCTGAATAGGCAAATCACCAAGAATGCATATTTTCTTAACATTGTGGAGGTTAATTTAATTATTGGACACCAATTAACTCCTCATATAAAAATAAATCTATTTTTATTTTTGGACATTTAATGTTATCGCTGGTTTCGCAAAACAATATTGTATTTTTTGAAAAAATATTGTAAATTTTTTGGAAGTTCTTTTTTTCATATTGTCGAAGTTTTTGACTTGTCTTGTCGAAAGTGAAGAGAGAGTTTTTTTGAGTTGCTGAAGCGCACAAGCGGAACACTGCGTGGTTCCATCTACGATATCTTTGCTAATAAATTATTGTAATATATTCAACTATTGTTATTATTAATTATCAGCGAAAAGAACAACAAATTTGCTTCAGGTTAACCTTCGTCTTGACCGTGAATATCAGCATATCCTGGTAAGCTTAATTAATATAATATATAAATTGCAAGTAATTTAATAATTTTATTGATGCTTTATTAATTATTGAGGATACAGAGCATTTAGCAGGTGGACTTAAGGATTGTGGCTAAAAAGATAGTTCAGAGGAACTATAGTGTTCCAAATCAGATGATCATACATTGGAACTAGAGTGGCAAAAGAAGCTCAAAGGGTTGGACAAAGTTTATCGTCAGAAGGAACCTAAGGTGTATGCAGTAATAGCAGATTCACGCCTGGAGAAGCAACTCAGACATCTCTCAGAGAGACTCCTGACCGTAGAGAATGAATTAAGTACCCTCCGCAGGGATGTGGGCTGGATAAAAAACAATAAGGAAAGTTCCAACAGAGGTTGGGCAAATTCTCGGAGTCAAGGTTCAAATTCCAAGCATCGGAGAGACGAATTGCATGAGGGTGTACAAGGACCACGCGAGTGGTGCATTTCGCATCGTAAATACGCTGAGTTTGGAAAATGTCAGGAGGGGGATGCATGTTTCCAAAGTTGGGTGGTCCTCGATGGAAAGGAAGTAGTCTTATCAATGCCGCGTTTTGCGTACGCGTGTAATAGCTGTACACGGGCAGTTACACAAAGATCCGATTTATCACAATTTCCAATTTTGTTTTGTCTTTGATCGGGTTGACTTGTTCTTACTTCAACTGGAAATGCGGTTCTATCACATCTTTGTTTACTGGCGACGTTTCGGTGCCTACTTTCCAGCACCATCATCAGGCAACACAACACTGATCACAATAGCAGATTTAAGCAAATGTGGTAACCTCGTTCCAAAACCATTCTATTTATATATATTTGACTCAACACTATTTTAATCATAGAATTTGTCTCAGTAACTAAACTCAATATATAACTTTTTATAATTAGCAGACCAATCATTACCTCACCTATACATCATCTCATCTCGTATGCAGAATATTTTAGGGGAGAGAGACAGTATCGAACCTTTTGTTATTTGTTATAACTGTATTGCTACTATGTCACGGTAATCAAAATTTAAAAATGATAAAACTAAAACCTTGACTATCATATACTGTATTTTATTTAAAGCCGGGAACTCTAATGTATACAATGGTGTATGAGGTATTGCGCACATAGCAACAAATTAGTTCAAATATGGAGCAGCAAGTTACGTAGATGGATGGAGAGTGAATGTTATAGCGACGCTTAGGTGAACGATTAAAGAGAGAAAGATAGAGATAGTCTGGACAACTAACGTTTTTCAAAAAACTAATCGTAAGCACAATGCGAAGTTAATCAACTATTGGAAATAATTGCATAAGAATATTTGCTCATATGACTAAAATAATTCATTATATCTATATACATATATATCTAAATATAATATCGTAACACCTTTATATATATATATATATATATATATATATGTATATATATATATATATATATATATAGAGAGAAAAAGGACCATTGATAATTATTAAATATGAATAATTTCTATTCTTATTATATATTTATTTATTACGTTAGTCACACCTTATATCAATATATAAAATACATGTCAATATGTATAAAAACATATATATGAATATAAGCAACAGTATGAGACCAACATCCCTAATCCTATATATATATATATATATATATATAAATATATATATATATATGTACATTAGTAATAAATATTTATTAGGTTATGCACCCTTATATTAATATATAAAATACATATCAATATGTATAAAAAACATATATATATATATAAGCAACAGTGTGGGTCCAATATCTATAATCCATATCATATCTATATATATATATATATATATATATATATACGTTTGCATATTTCTAATAAATTATTATTTTACTCTTTTCTTACTGTTTTTTTTATTTACCAATTAATCAAATTGTATATTTATTTATTCACACCTTATATAAATATATAAAATACATATAAATATGTATAAAAAACATATATATATAAATATAAGCAACAGTGTGAGTTAAATGTCTTATATATATATATATATATATATATTTACCATCTCAAATAAATATATAATTTTAATGGTAATGTCTAAAATGATTAATGTCCGTATATATATATATATATATATTATGTATATAGAATAAACCTATCAATCTACCGATAGGCCTATCTATATATCCGTCTATCTATCACATTTTTAGTTCCTCTTAAAAGGATACATGATAGCTATTAACCATGAATATCTTCTCTAGGACTTACGTATTATTCATTTATTAAGATATTCCTACCTTACATAAATATATAAAATATAAGCAACAATGTAAGTCAAATGTGTCTTATCTAATGTCCTATCTACTAACCCTTGCTAAATCGGTATACCCTCTTCTGGAACATTTTTATTGAGAAAAATAAGTATATAGGAAATTGATATTGGTACAGATCATTCGCAATCAGTTTTCTATAAGCGAGGTTTTTTACTTAGGTTCCCACTTAATTCATGTTCCGCAGCCTCACGTTTTCTGACCATAGAAAATGCTTCATTAAATATTGGGCCCAATGATTTTTCTACCGATGTTACATTCATTACACCTTTTCCTGATTTTATTTCAATTGACTCTCTAATTAGTCTAGTTAATCTGTTGCGGTTGCATAACGCGATGCGTTTACATCCTTCCCAGTCTATTTCATGACCCGTTTCCTTCGAATGCCTAGCTAGGTCTGATCTTTGAATGTGTCCATATTTGCAGGCTGTCTTATGTTCACCTCTACGAACCTTTATAGGTCGCATGGTTTCGCCTATATACCTGAGATTACATTCTTTGCAAGGTATCGCATATACTCCTGATGTCTCGAGGGGTTCTACTCTTTCTTTTTGGTTAGGTAGTTTATTGCCTATAGTAAGCGATTGTCTTAAAACTGTTTTAATATTGTATTTAGCTGCTATTATTCTAATTTTCCTGCTCAATTTAGAATCAGGTAATACCATAATTTTGTGCTTATCCGGTTCCGTTTCCTTCTTTACTTTGTTTATTATATTATTGTTAAATCTCTGTAACATCTCATCTATTAATCTATCTATTATACTTGACGGATAGCTATTTAGTTTGAATATTTCTTTTAATCTCCTCATTTCCTTATCTCTATTTTCTATATCCACTATTCTAAGACTTCTTAATATCATGGATTTAAGAATGCCTATTTTCATTCCATATGGGTGATTTGATAAGAAATTAAGAAGTAGTCCTGAATAAGTCTCTTTTCTAAAAATATCTCTTTCCAATCTGGAACCATTCCGTTTTATTTTCACATCCAAAAAGGGTAATTCATCATTATTCTCTTTTTCCAATGTAAACTTTAATTCACCTAATTGGTTGGCTAATTCGAGGAATTTATTTAACTCATTATCCCCATGATTCCAAATTATAAACATATCATCCAGGAATCTTACATACAAGTTTGGCTTAAGAGGAGATTTTAACAACAGATTTTTTTCAAAATAGTGCATAAAAATATTAGCAACCGGGACTGATAGTGGTTGTCCCATAGGGACACCTTTAACTTGTTTATAAAATTCATTTCTGAACTTAAAGTAGGTGGAGGACATACAAATATTTAAGATTTCCATAATACTACTTAACATCATTTTACTACCTTCTATTATCTCTGGGAACTCTGTTAAACAACGCTTCACACTTTCTAATGCTGGTATGTATTAGGTTTTGCGAACCTAGTAACAAATTAGTTCAGTTGTGACCAGAAGGATAAACCAAAGAC
>JAQBSW010008356.1:0-34760 GCA_029291075.1 Eudiplozoon nipponicum | reverse complement strand
TATCATACCGTTTCTCTCGATCATTAAGCTTACGGCTATAAAACCCAATCGGTCTTACTATGTCCTGATTTCTTTGCTGTAGCACTGCCCCTATTGCAACATCTGAAGCGTCTGTGATTAGCTCGAAATGGCTTTTCCCAATCTACAGGTGCTAGTGTGGTTATGTCACTTAGCATTTCCTTGGCCCTCTGGAATTTTCCTCGGTCTTCCTGGACTCAAGTTTATAGGCCAAGACTTCTTGATCGTGCTCTTTTCACGAGTGAGATGGCGTGTTAACGATCCTAGAATTCCGGCTAGACCTGGAATGAATCGACGATAATAGCTGATCAAACCCAAGAACCTTCGCAACTGGCGCACGGTTCGGGGCTCCGTTACATCCTTGATAGCATGGATTTTATCTTCCAAAGGTTTAATTCCGTCTTTGGAATGTACATGTCCAAGATAATTAACCGAAATGCATTTAATGTTACTCTTATTGGGTTTGACCACTAATCCATACTGTTCCAGCCTGGTCAAAACCGTTTACAAATGCCTCCGATGTCCCTCACGTGAGCGACTAAAAATTATTATGTCGTTTATATACACCCTCGAAAATGGACAAATCTGAAGGATTTATTCAGCCAAACGCTGGAATGTCTGACTGGCATTTTTCAAACCAAAAAGCATTTGGAGAAATTCATATGATCCCCCTCCTGGAAATCTGACTGCGGTGAGTGGTATAGAACTTTCCTCCATCGGTATCGGATAGTACGATTTCTGGAGACCTAAATTTGAATAAACCTCATATCCCATAATGTCTCGGAGCAGAGTACTCTGGTTAGGGAGCCACCAATTCTACTTGGTGTTCTACTGCTGTCTTCAATCCTATTCTTTTGGCATTGAAAGTTTGAAACACTGCAAGGTGTTTCTCGATGATGTCAACAGTGTCATGTGCGACCGTGGGACGGGGTAAAAGAACTACTCTAATTACCGAAGTGTTAGACTCAGTATGTGTTAACAGCCCTATGCCTTCTGCGATGGTCCTATTTTTGGGATCTAGAGTCAGTTTGAAATGCGATAAGAAATCCATCCAAATGTTATGGTCCTTGATTTCGGCTACGAGAAAGGTCCCTGTAAAAGAAGATTTCTGACCTAAGGTCCTCAACATTCTTTCATCCCCCTAACTCCTATCGGACTATCATTTGCGGCCCATAATTGATAATCAAATGTGCGGCAATCTGCTTCCACCACGTCTGACCTAACTATGCTTACTTCCGCACCTGTATCGATAAGAAACTTCGGTCCAATTAATTCATCTTTTACAATGAATTTGTTGCTGGATAATCCAGCAATGTTTCCTGGATCTCCGCTTAGGAAAAATCTGACTCTCTTGCCTTCGGTATCGGTTCTACTTTATCTTGTCGCATCTCTCACTTTTGCCATAAGTATGCCTGTTAGAGGCATGTCTGGGAGCCTTTGCAAAGAACCCCCCCTACGGCTCCTTCTAGCGGGGTATTTATCGTTTTCCTGGTGATGGATTCCTCTCTACCTGTTTAGTGCTTCCTTTCCATTTGGGTTCACCTAAACGCGGTTATATGCATTTCTCTTCTTGGCACTTTGCACTTCGTCCATATTCACAATGTGACTCACCATCCGCGTGGCCCAACGAATCGTTGACACGACTGACTTCCTCAACGTCTAGTATTTCTATCCTGACTCTGATGTTGCGAAATAGCTCTCGCCATATCAACCATCTTTTGATGTATACCAGCAACTTCTCTACATATGTAACACACTTTCTTGTAGCGTCAGGGTGGTTTTGGTATCTGCCTTAAACGTCTGCACCATGATAGAATCTGCCGCTCTAGCATGTACCTGTGGTTCCTGATGTTCATACACTATGTCTAGCCCTCTGATTTTACATGGCCAATCAACATTCATTGTTTGAAATTTCTCTAATGTGGTTCTAAGCCTGGATGGTAGCTCAGCGGTAAAAATAGAATTCACCACATCTCTAGATATATTCAACCTTGAAGATTTCGTACAAAATCGTTCATAAAACTCTGATGGTAGTTGACGCCTCATCTTTTCTAGGCATAATAATTCGGACATTTGTGCCGACCTACCAGGTTGATATCTCTGTTGAATTGCGGCCATTATTAACTCAAATGCATTATACAGATTATCTTATACATTTCTGCCTGTAAAGTTTTCCAATGCGCCTCTGAAATTTTCAGGCAATGCCATCCATGCTGCAACAAATTTCTCCATAGGGTTTACAATTTGGTAAGCTTTAAATATCATTTGGGCATCCCCGACCCACCCTGAGATTTTTTCGAATCTATACGTGGTAGACTGAATATTTTTGGACTGGTGCGGTCGCCATATTTTATAGAGGCTCTATACCTATTATTAAATGAGAAATCCATAGATGCCAATTTGAGTTCATTCCTTAATTGTCCAATTGAATCTGCTAAGCTAGAACTCTCGTTCACATCTATTAAATTCATGCCTGCTAAATCTTGAGCTAATTTTTTTGTGTCCTCAAACATAAGATTAGCTTCCATGCTGATTGTACTTAATTATTAATTTGATTACTTAGTGTTAGGAAAACGGAACTTGAATTTCTTACGTAGCAAAACTTCTGATCAAATGACCTGGAAAGAAATGAGCCGTATAAAACAGAATTATTAAATTACCTGTACCAGAATGTCCGTAATATGTACGATTCAAAAGACAAAATGATAGCAGGTGTATATTGTGAAAATCGAGTAATTATAAACGTAATTGGAGAAAAGAAACAAATGCAGCTTGCTGAGAAAAGTCAGACAAGTCAAGTACAGTTAAATACTGTTTGTTGCGAAGAACTAATATATATGCAAGTATGTATTAGATGTTGCGAACCTAGTAACAAATTAGTTCAGTTGTGACCAGAAGGATAAACCAAAGGCAGCATGAACGGAAAGTATAATCTCATGCACATTCGTTTCGTGCTTACAGTTCAAGTACATGTTACCAAAACTGAAATTACGCACAATTCAAAAGTATATATATACTGTCATGTATTTAAACATAGGATGTTCTATCAAATAAACGAATAATTTCTTTTTAAATAAAATTCATTTCAATCAGCCAAGGTGGTTTAAATTTATCAATAAATGTCACTTTAATTTTGTCGAAGGAAATATCTTCCTCTACAGTAGCAATTATTCCTCAGTTTGAGCTTTGTCCGCAGCAATATTCTCAAAAAGGAGCAGAAACGCTGTACATGGTGAAATGCATTCTCTACATTATGCAATGTTTAGTTTATACTGGAAAACTTATATAATATTTAATCTGTGCTTACATCAATCTCGCAACCTTAATTAAAACAAATACCATCACTTCGCGCGAATTCAAAAATCGTTTAATGACTTCTTATATCTGTTCGTAAAAATGTGAGTAGTTTGGCAGGCATTAATATTATTTATTTCTTTATTTTGGTGGAAACGTGGTTTCCCCAGGACATTGATTAGCTTAAATTCAAAATGCCAAGTCATTCATAGTGACATAAAGGAAAATCAAGCAATACTTTTACATGATATTGACGATAATAACCACATTCATTTCGACTTTGTACAATTCGATAAAATAATTTTGACTGTGGTCTATAGACTACTGCATGTGCTTTTACGAGATAAGCTTTGTGATAGTGATTTTAAATTCAAATTTAATTTCCTCGGATTTTAAATTTTCATTAGTAACTTTACCAGACTTCTTAACTGTAGAATTACCTATTTATTTTCTAACCATAATCTATTGCGTAAATAAATTACCAAACGTTGTTTCCGAATGCTTAGATTATGTCTCTTTGGAGTCTGAATTGGTTTCTGGAAAGATTACGAGGTAGTCATTAACTTTAAGTCATTGAACCATAAATAATTATCCTGAAATATATATACGTATATTTATATACAAGATAAATTACGTACAAGTTAATAGTTTCAGAATTGACATGTAACTATTTTACTCCTGTTGTTTCCACAATGTTGGATAAGAAATTTAAAATTTGTGTGTTTGTTGATATATCACAGAAAACTTTTAATAATATTATGTGGATTAAGTTTTAAAAAGGATAATATTGAGAAAGCAGCCTCATTAACAGTAAGAAAAAATGTTAGATAACAATAAAAATTCTATGCAAATTGTAACACCCGGCTCCGCGTTACAACCCAACGATGTTCAACGTTGAAAATATAGTTTTATTTAAGGATCTGATAGTCTAATCTGTTTACTCCTATATCTGACCGATTTGAGCAATAATCTCCGTTAGTCTCAAGCAAGTTTAATCGAGATTCTCGAACTGCAACTCTAATCTGTAATTAATAGGGCTCTTTGTTTAATAATAATACGACACTCCGCACGCAATACGGTAGATAACATGCAGTGGATTTTCGTGTCCTGCTGTGATCAAACACTGGATTCCACTTGATGTACATGCCTCAACCATTTTTTACACGACTACTATCAGTTCAGCGAGGATTCTACTGATCCAAACATCAGGTTTTTCTCAATCCTTTATACAAAAATCTATAGTTCAATGGATTTATGTGTTAACACTAAAAACCTAGCAAATGGTAGACTAATTATTTGTGCTGGTTTTTATGATTGCTTTGACATGATTTCACTCCATCAATTATCAGTGACAATATTTATTGTGTTTCTTTTTATCAATTATCAGTGACTTTAAACTAAATTGCTAATCAGCCTGGATTTATATCCTCGTATTTTTTCAATCAGTTACATGAATTCATCACGATTCAGCCGAATGTGTTTATTGTGATTACTTTTGTATAATACATTTAATTGTGTTGACCATATATTATTTTGTTGTCATCTAGAGCACGGTCTATTTCGATTAACAGTGAATTGATTCATGCATTGCAACATAACATTCAATAAACGTCTGATAACATGGACGAGTCTTCTCACTTCATCCTTCGGAAAAAGGTTAGGAGTTAATCATAAGGACGGGTAGTAACAACAGCCACCATGAATATGTAGGAATGGGACAATTTTACGAAATAGACAGCTACCCGCAAAACCTATTACTATAACTAAAAAACCTCCTACATAAATTGTGCACCTTTTCGTCGAACACACAGCCAACAAAGAATTAATCAGCCTCTATCCTTTGAGAACATCAAGCACTTTGGATGAATGCCACACAAGAAAGTAAATCCTGAGACACAGATTACAGTTAACCACCTTCTCGAGATCGCAATTCTCGAAGACACACGCACGATGACGGGTAAGGACGATCTGACACTGCAATCTATACTCGACAGCACACACACACATAAGATGACGTCCAACTCAGTAAATGCAGGAAGCCCGGTGGCGAGCCCAGAAACAGGCCACACCACCAGGTGGACACAGTACAACATATGCCAATTCGATCCAGACTACCTTGACGAGTGAGTTAACGATGTTACTTTATTGGACAAGGTGTCTAATATAACAGATGAGGGTTCAATTTTTTTCGAGGGCTTGGGAGACAATCGCAAAGTTTTCAGTGGCGGACTAAAATATATCCTGCAATAATACACTGAGAGAACATGTGCGCAGCTATGGCAGAGCCTGCAACGCGCTGTTAAGCAGCGCCTCACAGCAGATCGTGTAGAGAGGTTTACAGAATTTATGAGCGAGATGTTCCTAGTTAGCACACGCCGCCCGAGCTATACGGGAGATGGAGCAGAAAGCCTCTGAATTCAACTTGCCCAAAGAAATCTTGATGCAACTATTCATACAAAAGCTTCCTCCAGCACTCTAAGAGATGGCCATGTTCCTGCGCGAATCCGTTGAAGTGCAAGACAACGTACTGCCGGATAAGTTGTAGAAGAAACACCACTGCAGCTCACCTGCCTCAAAAGAAGGATACATCAACTCACAACAGTCCGAATCTCAATCCACATCATCATCAGCCCGAATAAATGTCACCAATGCGCGGCTCATCAGCCTGCTCGTAAACCTCACCGTCAGGCCAAATTCGGCCTCAGTCGATGCCATCCATAAGAGACGCGACCAGCGTCGACCACCGTCCCGAAACAGCAACAGGTGGTCGACGTCCAGAGGCCGGGCCACAGTTCGACAGCTACCGGCTGAGTGGTGTCCAAATCACCGCAGCTGTGGCCACTCCACACGGCATTGCCTCAGAAACGGTTGCACATTCCCGCGAACAGACGCGAAGTTCAAGTTGGCGCGGTCACCTTCGACAACTCAGGATGATACGCCCACAGAGATTTGCGAAAACTGCTGGGGTCAGCCTCCTCTGCGGCAGTAGAGGCTGATCATCCCAAGATTGTTGGTCGCTCCATATATGATGGCTCAAAGCACGTTGCTTTTGCGGTAGAGCGCAATCAAACTTTTGTCTTTACAGCGACGGCTCCAGTCAAGTCATGCTTCAAACGCCCAAATGCCAGCAACCAGTCTCGTCGTCAGTTGCCACTATCAACATACTTTCTCATCCGTGACGCAATCTCTGGCGAATGAATTGTCATAGACACTGGATCAGATGTAAGCTCACTACGCCACAATTATCTCGAACCAACCCACCCAGTCGACACCAACAGTCTGACCTGCGCCAATGGCTCCAACATAGCGACGTTTGGGGTACGAGTACACACAATCTCGTTCTCCAACTCAAAAAGATGTTTCAATTATCCGTTCATCATCGCCAAAACGACACGAAACATCATTGGACGTGATTTTCTCGAACACTTTGACCTGACCATTCGTCCAAGAACACGAGAGATACGCACTGCAGACAATCAGTTGCTTACATCAGCGCTAAAACATACGACTCGCGCCGAAGCAGTCTCATCTATACAGCTAATTCCTCCAGTTCCTCATGTACCACAACTGGACGATGTTCTAAAGCGAAATGAAAAGATTTTCACACCTATCTGTTTTATGCCCGATCTCAAGAGGTAGCGTTCCATCACAACTCAGCGTATCATCTTATCGAAGCTACTTCCTCATTTTCCCAGAGCACTTTCATTGGCACCACACAACCATAAGGCCGCCGAGCAAGAATTCGCCATGCTACGTCAACAAGGCATCTGTACACGATCCAGCTCACCTTTTGCGTCGCCTGTGCTAGTAGTACCAAAGAGTGAACCAGGAATATTCACGGTGTGCGGGGATTATCGCATTCTCAATTCTTGCACACAGTCTGATTCGTACATCCTGCCAAATCCAGCTGACCTACTCAGATCCGTTATTGGTCATACTGTGTATTCAAACCTCGACCTAGTGAAAGCCTACTATCAAGTACTGATGGACGAAGACTCCGTATCATATACTGCATTCAGATTCACCGGAGGTGGCACTAACGAATATCATTATATGCTTTTCGGTCTTATTAACGCATCTCAAATATTTCAACGCGTTATGGACGAAATACTAGATGGTCTACGATTTGTATTTCTCCACTGAGTCGACATTATGGTATTCTCCAACTCAATGTCCGAACATATGCAACATATTGACATGCTACTTGTACGTCTAGAAGACTATGGCCCCCGGCTTCATGGCAACAAATGTGTCTTTGCACAAAAAACAATTGAATTCCTCGGTCATTAAATTTCCGAGGAAGGCATGACACGTCTACCTGCTAAGGTTCGTGCCATTCAAGATCTACAGCCTCCAACCACCGTTCGAGCGTTACGACGATTCTTGGGCAAGACGAACTACTATTCTCGATTCGTAACTTCCCTTGCCAAAATTCTGGCACCTCTTCACAAATATCTCGTTCCAGAAAGCCGTTCCGTTAAGAAATCACAACTGATTCAGCTCAAAGAGGACGACATGCAGACTTACGAAGCGTTACTCGCAATCTACCGGTCGATCCTACACTTCCACACCTATCTGGATGCCCGAAAGTTCAAGATCTACACCGACCACCCTCCCCTACTCCTGATGCTCAGAAGAAAAGCAAGAGTATTTATATCCACGACGTGTCAACTCACAACTTACACGAATACACGAGTATAAATATGAAGTCCCTCACGTCAATGTATCAGAAAACGTAGTTGCAGACTCCCTGAACCGTCCTATGGAACTCAGTTCCTCTATCCTGTGTCCTTCACCTATTGGTACTCAGGAATTGCAAGCAGCACAGCAAGATGATCCAAATGACCCACTATTCCACGATGTTGACCTATCAAGAGGCAAAGAAACGATTATTCTACCTCCAGACAGTTTTGCTGACCAGGGGCTGACGCCGTCACGCCGCCGCAAGATATAAAGCAACCAGAATCAGTGAAGACAGAGATAACATCAGTGTTTATTCGCTACGGCAGAGCCATAACACCTCCTGTAAGGTTAGCCCCCTTCATTGTGTACTAATTTTTATTGTCGGGGTGAAGGGAGATGTATGTAACACGCGGCTCCGCGTTACAACCCAACGATGTTCATTTTTGACAAATATAGTTTTCTTTAAGGTCAAATAGTCCAACTCTAATTTTTAAACAATATTTCTCTTATCTGTGATTTTAGCAAAAATCTCTGTTAGTTTCAAGCAGTTTTAATTGAGAATTCTTCAAATGAGAATTTAATTGTAATTAATAGGGTTTTGTATAAGAATGATAAGACACACCCGCGAGCAATAGGCAGGCAACATGCAGTGGATTTACCTGCTTCTGTGTTCAAACATTGGATTAACTTGATTTACATGCCTTAACCATTTTTACATAACTACTAAAAGTTCAGTTATGATTCTACTGGTCCAAACATCAGGTGTCTCTCAATCCTTTATCCGAAACTCTATAGTTCAATGGAATTATGTGTTAACACTGAAAACCTAGCAAAAGTTGGACTTATTATTTGTGGTGCTTCTTATGTTTGCTATTACATGATTTATCTCCATCAATTATTAGTGACAATATTTATTGTGTTTCTTTTCATCAATTGTCAGTGACTTTAAATTAAATTGCTTACCAGTCTGGATTTATATCCTCGTATTTTTTCGATCATTTACATGAAATCATCACGATTCAGCCGATTGTGTTCATTGTGATTACTTTTGTATAATACACTTAATTGTGTTGACCATATATTATTTTGTTGTCGACTAGAGAATGGTCTATTTGGATTAACAGTGAGTTGATTCATACATTGCAACATAACATTCAATAAAACTCTGATAACTTGGATGAGTCTTCTCACTTATCCCTTCGTAAAAAGGTTAGGGGATAATCATAAGGACGGGTACTACCAACGACCGCCATGAATATGTAGGAATGGGACAATTTTACTAAATAGACATCTACCCCGCAAAACCTATTACTATAACTACAAAACCTCCTACAAAATAATAATCCGTATCAGATCGGAAAGGATTATACTAACAAAGGTCAAAAATGAGCAACGCTAGACCGCTATCTACTTTATCATTATTTTAAGTTATAAAAGTTAAATCGATTTTACCAGTAGATAAATATGATAACGATAATATAAACTTGTTGGATCCTTATAAACTGCAGCTTATAAGGCAGGAACATGGTTATTTTTTTAGTACCACAAGAAAGAGATTGTTTAGAGTTCTATTCGTGGTGCCTCATTGAAAGAACTTTGATACAGTGATATTTGAAATATTATTTAAAAATTTGATGAATGTGTTTACCAAAGCCCTGTTTGCTAATTTTACAGTGATCTATCAAATATATTTCAAATCGAACCCAAGAATTCCAACTTTTCGAATATTAATATCACAGAATTTTTAATGGATCTAAAAAGATACTTAATCAAGCATGGTTTGCAAATATTTATAAAACAAAATCGTTAAAAATTAAATTTAACTATATTTATATTCGAATTACCGTAATAAACGACGCTTTCTATAGCAAATTTTGATAGTATGTTAAGGATCTATGCACAGTTATTCAGTGTGTGCTTTAACCAATAGACACATAGCAAGAATAGACCTTCATAAATGGAAACGTATTATTGAAAGTTATTCACTAGACGTGGAATGAATCGACGATAATAGCTGATCAAACCCAAGAACCTTCGCAACTGGCGCACGGTTCGGGGCTCCGTTTTGTCCTTGATAGCTTGGATTTTATCTTCCAAAGGTTTAATTCCGTCTTTGGACAGAACACGTCCAATATACTTAACTGAAGAGCATCCAATGTTACTCTTATTGGGTTTGACCACTAATCCATATTGTCCCAGCCTGGTCAATACCGTTTCCAAATGCTTCCGATATTCCTAACCTGAGCGACAAAAAATTATTATGTCGTCTATATACACACACTCGCAAATGGATTATTATGAAGGATTTCTTCAGCCAAACGCTGGAATTTCAGACTGGCATTTTTAAAACCAAAAGGCATTTGAAGAAATTCATGCGACCCCCCTCCTGGAAATCTGACTGCGGTGAGTGGTATAGAACTTTCCTCCATCGATATCTGATAGTACGCTTTCTAGAAATCTAAAGTTGAATAAACCTTATATCCCATTATGTCTCGGATCAGAATACTCTGGTTAGGGAGAGGATAAGAATCACCCTTCGTCACTGAGTTCAATAGACGATAATTTCCACAAACCATGCATTGTCCTGTTTCAGGTTTTGGAACTACCACTATTGGTGAAGCAAAATTGGAGTTTGACCTTCTACAAATCCTCTCTTCGCGCAATTGGTGAAATTCGGACACAGCCAAGTTTTGCTTGTGTTTTGCCAATAGTTGAGCTTTTGGTGAACATGGCAACGGAGCCACCAATTCTATTTGGTGTTCTACTCTTGTTTTTGCACTGAAAGGTTGAAACACTAAAAGGTGTTTCTCGATGATGTCGGCAATCATGTGCGACAGTGGGGCGTGGTAAAAGGACTGTTCTAACTGACGAAGTGTTAGACTCAGTAAATATGTATTTGGTGTTGCGAAACTGATAACAAATTATTTCAGTTTTAACCAGAAGGGTAAACCAAGGACAGCATGAACGGAAATTATAATCTCAAACACTTTTGTTTCTTGCTTACTGGCGACTCATCAGTAGGAGCCAGTATTACATCCTTTAACCACTATATATTTGCGGCCCAATGTTGATAATCAAATGTGGGGCAATTTACTTCCACTACATCTGACCTAACTATGCTTACTTCAGCACAGGCATCGATTAGAAACTCCAGTCCATTTAATTCATCTTTTATTATTAATTTGTTGATGGATAATCCGACGAAGTTTTTCAGCTCTCGGCTTTGGTAGAATCTGACCCCCTTGCCTTCTGTTTCGGTGTTCTTTGATCTAGTCGCATTTTTTTCTATTGCCTTAAGTATGCCTTTTAAAGGTATGTCTGGCAGCCTTTGCGATGGAATCCCCCGTACGGCTCCTCCTAGCGGGGGTTTTTACCTTTTCCCTGTAATTCAAATGTCTCTACCGGTTTAGTGCTTCCTTTACATTTGGGTCCACCTAAACGCGAGTATGTGCAATTCTCTCTTTGGCACTTTGCACTTCGTCCATATTCACAATGTGACTTACACCATCCGCGCGGCCCATCAAAGCGTTGATAAGAGTGACTCCGTCGACGTCTAGAATTTCTATACTGACTCTGAAGTTGCGAAATATCTCTCGCCATATCATCCATTTTTCGATGCATACCAGCAACTTCTCTACATAAGTAACACACACTTTCTTGTAGCGTCAGGGTGGTTTCGGAATCTGCCCTAACTGGCTGCACCATGATAGAATCTGCCGTTATAGCATATACCTGTGGTTCCTGATGTTTATACACTCCGTCTAGCCCTCTGAGTTTACTTGGCCAATCAACATTCATTGTTTGAAATACTACTTATGTGACTCTAAGCTTGGATGGTAGCTCATCTGTAAAAATAGAATTCACCACATCTCTAGATATATTCAACCCGGAAACTTTCGTACAAAGGCGTTCATAAAACTGTGATGGTAAATGACGCCCAATCCTAGGCGTAATAATTCGCAGATTTGTGCCGATCTTCCAGGCTGATATCTCTGGTGAATTTCGGTCATAATTAACTAAAATGCATTATACGGATCTTCTTCAACAGTTCTGTATTTAAAGTTTTCCAATGTGCTTCTGAAATTTTCAGGCAATGCCATCCATGCTGCAGCAAATTTCTCCATAGGGTTTACAATCTGGTAAGCTTTAAATATCATTTGGGCATCCCCAACACAAATTGAGTGTTTTTTGGATCTATACGGTGGTAGACTGAAAGTGTTTTGACTGGCGCGGTCGCCATATTTTGTAGAGGCTCCATACCTATTAGTAACTGAGAACCCCATAGATGCTAAATATTTTACAGTCTTTATAAATCCATTTGAATCTGATAAGCTAGAATTCTTATTCACATCTATTAAATTCATGCCTGCTATATCTTGAGTTAATATGCTTGTGTCCTCAAACTTAAGATTAGCTTCCATGCTGATCGTACTTTATTATTAATTTGGTAACTTGGTGTTAGGCAAACGGACTGTGAACTTCTAACGTAGGAAAACACCGGATCAAATAACCTGGAAAGAAATAAGACGTGAAAAACATAATTATTAAATTACCTGTTCTAGAACGTCCCCAATATGTACGATTCAATAGGCAAAATGGTGACAGATGTATATTTTGATAATCGAGAATTATAAACGTAATTGGAGAAAAGAAACAAATGCAACTTGCTGAGAAAAGTCTAGCCAGTCAAGTACAGATTACCAAAACTGAAATTCCGCACAATTCAAAAGTATATTTAGTATCAAGATTTTAAACAAAGAATGTTCTAGAAAATAAACGAATACTTCCTTTTTAAATAAAATTCGTTTCAATCAGCCAAGGTGATTTAAATTTATCAATAAATGTCACTTTAATTTTGTCGGATAAAATATCTTCCTCTACAATAATGAATATTCAAAATGATTGTTCAATTGTAAATGTGGCAAATTGCGCAAAATGTTAATGTTCGTGGCTGCATAGATGTTGTGCAGCCGACATTTCTAGTCAAGTACAATGTACGCGAAACTACTAGGCGTGAGTGCCGCATGTTCAATTTTGCTTTCAATATACATGCACTGCGGTTTGATCCTCGCTAGTCAATTTGCCATTGTATTCTGACGGTGATCATGAAGGGTCCAAATGCTTCAGTACGTGTCACTGACGATAGTTCTGCTATGTTATTTGACGACAGGTTAAATATAATGGGAGTGGTATTTACTTAAAGCTTGCGAACATTATTTAAAGAATGGTTTCCAACCACCCGCGCAATCATTGATTGTATACATGTATTCAAAATTAGTTTAGAGATTATTAAATATTCATCATCCGCCATCTGTAAGTTAACGATAATCCAACGATCTTACTCTTAGATTTGGATTCGCGAAACTATTGCTTCCGACCATTGTTTAGTGCTATATTCCAAATCGAGCCTAGTGAATTTTCTATGGCTCTCTCATTCATTGTGCTATTTCTCGAAATAATTGTGTTTAAATTTCTAATGATTCATGTCGAATTTTTAAGATTACAATGATACGGGTACACATACATCCACATTAGTTTTATGCCTTGTCCCTACTGTATGACATGCAAGATCTAATTTATTAAAATGCCCATATTTATAATGCAGTTCTATGATCCTCTCTTCTTACTTTAATTTGTCGCAAATGTACACTAATAGGCCTGGATACAATGCACTGGAATATTTTCAGCTTTTTCTGGTTGATCACCTAGTAAAATTAGATGGAAATAAAATTTTGATCTAAAATATAAAGGAGATGATGAACACATGCATGCCTTCAACTTATTTTTCTATTGAGGATTAAATTTTATAATAAAATTAGAAATCCTCTAATTGGATCACCATTGTCAGTTCTAATAGCAAATATATTCTTGAATTGCATGGAAAAAAGATTTATTAGGAATAACACCCCTAAATCACAGACTATATTTACGATTTTGAACGATTTAAGTTATTCGGAACCAAGGTGAGGATGGAATGGTAATTTGTTAAACTGGGCCAATCGAGTGAGTGAACAGAAATTCACGATTGAAAATGATTCATGTGATGAATTATCATATCTTAATGCAAATTAATTAGAAATAATACAAAATAAAAACTAGGTGGCCATAGGAGGGATATTTACACAGATAACCTTCTTAATTTCAAATAAAATCATCCCTGGACAATGAAAATCGGCAGCTCTAAATCATTGAAAGTTAGAAGCCTGAGACTAACTGTGACGGAACATAGGGAGATGGAATTGGGTAAACTGTGATGAGAATTCAGTGTTACTGCAGACCCTCAAAAGTTAATAGAAGTATCTACGATGATTATTGTAATTTAATTTAATCATAATTGGAAGTGCGTAAATCAGATAGAACAAAAGAAGATCTGACGTTCAGGGCAAAAACAAACTCCAAACTAAGCAGAAAAAATAAATGGGAGCTTCGAAATATAATGCACAAAATAATTAAAAACAAACCTTTGCTATAGGCGGTGAACGTCGCAACCAAAGGTAAATTGAACTGTGAGACATATAAGGACTGTATTAAATTTAATATATGAAATGTAACAACATTTATTTTGGTGAAACTATGTATCCAATTAAAACAGGAAGATGTTATTACAAAACAGCATTCAGATATAGACCCTTTAATAAATACATACTTACACGTGATACAGGAGAAAAAGTATAGGAAAGTGACTTTAATGGTGTTAAACACGTATCTATATGTGGTCGAAATAGATTGATAGGATTTATTCGAGAATCCAAAGAAATGTAATCGACAGATGATATAATGAATTAAAAAGCCGCAGTAAAATCTTTACGCTCGATGTGGAATACAGTACTTTTTAATTATAGAAAGCGAAGTTTGTACGAATTGGAATAAAATCCCGCTTAAGAAAGCGTAAGAACTGTAGAGGCCCTTAGGTCACTACCATAAAGGGGTCTCTTGGATGCCAGGCCCGGAAAATCCATATATGCGGAATGATCATCTATCTTGGAACACTTAAGTTCCTCTGAACTATCTCTTAAACTACAATCCTTAAGTCCACTAGCCAACTGCTCTGTATCCTCAGTATTTAATAAACCAGACATAATATTATTAAATTACTTGCAATTTATATATTATATTAAATAAGTAAGCTTACCCAGATACGCTGATATCCACAGGATACTGAATCGGAATGATTGAGACCTTAAAACAAGTATAACCATTAAATAACCAAAGCAAATTTGTGGTTCTTTTTGCTGAAAATTAAAAAGATCAAATCGACAAGAAGATTATAATGTTTTATTCACAAAGAGTCGGAGATGGAACCACGCAGTGTCCCGCTTATGCAATTCAGCAACTCAGTTCAAAAACTCTCTCATTTCCTTCGACAAGACAAGTCCAAAACTTCGACAATATGAACAAAAGAACTTCCAAAAAAATTTAAAATATTTTTCAAAAATTACAATATTGTTTTACGAAACCAGCGATAACATCATATGTCCAAAAATAAAAATTGATTTTTTTTATATGAGAGGTTAATTGGTGTCTAATAATTAATTTAACCTCTACAGAACCATGGATTATTATTGTGGAGGAAGATAAATCCTCCGCCAAATGTAAAATAATATTAACTGATATATTTAAACCACCATGGCTGATTGTAACAAATTTTATTTAAAAAGAATTTTTTCTTTTTATTTTCCAGAACATTCTTTGTTTAAATACTTGACTTTGAATTGTGCGCCATTTTCAGTTTTTCGAGTGTCTCGCACCTCGACTGGTCTTAACATCTTTTGGTCTGCTGCATTTTTAACATTTTTTCTCTAGTAACCCGAATACATATTAACAATATATTCCTACTATAATTGCCTTTTGTTCTGTTATTGGAACACACATACAAGAGAAGTTCTGGAACAGGTAATTTGATTATTCTGTTGTTCACGTATATCTCCTTCCAGATTATTTGTTCGGGAATTTTAGCGGTGCAACTTTCGCATTCCGATTGCCTAACATTAAGTGTCGATTTAATTATTAAACTAACCAGACATGGAGACCGATATTAAATTTGAGGACACAAGTAAGTTAGTGCAGGATATTGCGGATTTGAATCTAGCAGATGCTAATAGAAATATAAGCATATCAGACTCTACTGTAAATTTTAGGACTTCAAGCGATCTGGCATCTATGGGGTTCTCAGATACTAATAGGTTAGGGGCCTCTACATAATCAAAAAACAGATGGCGAAGATTGTTTATTGACGATTTCTTTATTAATTTTAAGATTATCTTATAATTTCGTTCTTTATTGCTTATTATCTACTGTATTCATTAATTCAGATTCCGTGTGGAGTGTAATAATTTTTATAAAGACATGTGTTAAAATAAACGTAATCTTCCTTCTTATGTCCAATGACATTTGTTCTGGAACGCGTTTCCTCATTTAGTGCTAGTACTTCCTTGGGCATCATTTCCATATCACTTCGGTTCATTATTCGATATTTTTTCTTGATATCTTTGAGCTAAGTTCAATTTTTATGGGGCGTTTATTCAACATTAACTCTATTCCTCACGACATCTTCGCATCAGATATCGCCACAGTCCAGGTAAATTTTGGAACACAAAGATCCACGGTTTCACATTTTTCTGAGTCATTTAGACCTTCGTATGCATTCTTTTCGGTCATTCGATTGAAGTTGAATGGGGTCTAATAAAGCGCAGATATACTGTAACACGCGGCTCCGCGTTACAACCCAACGATGTTCAAGTGTGACGAATATAGTTCTCTTTAAGGTCACATAGGCCAATTCTGGTTTTACACAATATTTCACGTAACTGCGATTTTAGCAAAAATCTCTGTTAGTTTCAAGCAGTTTTAATTGAGATTTCTTGAACTGCAAATTTAATAAATACACACACCCGCGCGTAATACGCCGGTGACATGCAGTGGATTTATGTGACTTAACGCTTAAAGCCAGGATTTATATATTTTGTGTGCCTTCACCATCTTTACATAGCCACTAACAGTTCAATTAAGACTCCTTTGATTTATATTTTGTGTATTTCACAATCATTCATCCGAAACCCTACAGTTCAATAGATTTAAGTGGTTTAACACTCAAAGCCTAGCATACAGTGAATTATTGTGACAACGCAAAACTTGGATTTATATTTTGTGCTTATTGTGACTATTTTTATACGATTTTTATCTTTGCTTTGCAGCAATGTGTTCAATGAAACAATGATATTTGTCTGAGCATTCTCACATCACCTTCGGAAAGGGCCAGGGATTAATCATGAAATCGGATCGTAATAACATCTACCAGGTATAGGTAGGATGACATAACCTCACTAAACAGACAACTAGCCCGCAGAACCTCTTACATTAACTACAAAACCTCCTACAATATTACTTCTATCTTCTTTAATTATGTACACGTACAAGTTCAGCTTTAAATCTGAAGTCACATAGCACTTTAACCTTACATTTATTGTCTTAGTTAGAGTGAAGCACCTCATTTTATCTAAGAGAGCTCCTGCAAATTAATCTTCTGGTCCACATGCTCATTCAAGACAACTTGAATATTTTTCAGGTAATCTCAATTACACTCCAAAATCAAGGTCGATTATCGATTTTCCTAGTTGTCCCCCATATATAATTTTTATCGACAGCAAAACTATACGTAAACCTTATATCCAAACAGATCTTCTATTGTACCTTAATGCAACCTTAAATTCCAAATGTAGCCTTTCAACTATACCATTAGCTGTGTCATTTTATGCGCTTATGTTTGCTCTTGAATCACAATAATATTCAACGATGAGTTAAGAAGTTCGGACATAAACTGGCAGAACATTTTCACTGATCACTCGTACCAGTATAACATAACGTGACATCAAATTATGCAGATACATCGTTAGAACTTACTGGGATGTCATATCTTTCAAGATTACAATCTCAAACTGCCGGATAAAACGATCAACTATAGTGAGTAGTTATATATGACCAATGTTCTCAGGCATTTTTACGATGTTGATGTGCACGTGCTTTAAACTATCTACGGATTTACCCATTGTCTTCATTTCTGTCTTGGTATGTTACCAAGATTTCATGTTTGACACCGGACACAGGCTCCCCGTCATCCAGTTTGCCTTTCAAAATATTAAGTCATATGCATCTATCAGTAACCAACCTAATGTTAGTCTTAATCGAGAAGTGACTCAGTTTACATAGCTGTTCAATTATATTGCATTGTAATTTTAATTATACATACGATCTAGGATGGCTCGTGGAGACTTTAAACAGAAATAATTTATCTCTAATTTTCTCGCAAGAATGCGTTGATTTTTATCCAATGTAACTACTAAAGAATCAATAGTTTTTACTTCCATCAATTACTAAATAAACTCGTTAATAGATGCAATTGAGCCTACGTGTAACTTCAGCCGATTCAACTCTATATTCGCCTTCATAAATTGACAGAGAACTTCCGTTGTCACATTTCTTTTCTCCTGTTTTGAGAGATTATGAAGTCGATATCTGCTAGTCAATTTATTTGTGAATTTACTCTCCAAAAATTATAAATACTGCTTGCTCTACCTAGGATACATATCGGAGATATATGATCAGTCATTACCGTGAACTAATGTCGGCCCAAATAATGCTCAAAAACGGCACTGAAGCATAAACCGCAAGTTAATCCTCTCTAAACCTGTCACACAGTTTTTCACGATCCTACTGTAAAACACTATTAGCCTGACTACACAATTATCTTTTTAGTGTGTCACTGCCTTTATAGCTGCATTGAAAGTATCTGTGACCAGCTTAAACTGCTTAGTAAAATCCACATGGTCTAATGTGATTACCTCACTCAGCATGTGTTTTGCTCTCTGGAAATTGTCCTTGCCTTCCTGGATAAATTTGTGATGTCATCACTAATTAATTGTACTCTTCTTGCGTGCCAAATGATTCTAATTTAAATAGGCGGTAATAAATGATCATCCATAGAGACCTACGCAATTTGCAAACAGTTCGTGGTTCCGGCACAACTTTGATTGCTTAAACCTTATCTTACAATGGTTTAACATTCTCCTTGGAAATCGTTGTCCAAAAAACGCCACTGTTGAGCATCCGATATTACTTTTCTTTGATTTAACCTGCAAACCAAAATATTCTAGCTTAGAAAACAAATTTTAAAAGTACTCCTGGTGTTCCGCCTGCATAAATATATCCAAATGACACTCGTAAACATTTGTGCAATCCATCTCCAGGAAATCGCACTGCGATGAGTGGTATAGACCTCGTTTCTACAGATACATGACAGTGCGATTTATGATGTTCTACAGTAATGTAAACCTTATAGCTTATTATATCTTGAAGAAAAGTACTCTGCTTCGATACAGAAGAAAAATCACCTTTTGTTTGCAAATTCAATAGCCGATCGTTAGCATTAATTACTCATTGTTCCGATTCAGGTTTGGTAACTATATCTATTATTGAAGAAAATTTGTGAGTTTACACTCTACAAATATCTTCATTACTTAATCGTTGAAATTCATCAATAAAAACTAACGTCTTTTGTTTGATAATGACTGGTGTCTAAAAGAAAAATTTTCACACTGCTACAAAATCGATTCGATGTTCTATTTCTGCCTCAGACATATGCGCTTGCCAATGAATGGTTGAAATACTGCAACATTTTTACGAATAATTCTGATAAGTATTCGGCGATGACGGGTTGAGTTAGACGAACTGACCTATACACTGTGGTATCATTCCCAATATGCGTCACTATGCTCGTGCTATGCCCAATAATCAAGGTCTTCTAATGAAGTTGTCTCTAAAATATCAACCAAAACGTTCCCTTTAAAAGACGATTTCTGTCACAATTTTACTGACAATTCATTGATGCTTTTAAAAGGTTGGATTTCCTATGGCGGCCTGTAGTTGACAATCGAATTTGGGTCAATATATTTCTATTACATAAGATCTAAATATGTTCACGTAGACACTTGTGCCGATAAAACATTTTAGTCCACTTGGGATGACAGATTTATAAACCGATTGCTGCTAAAATCAGCAATTACCTCCAGATAAAAAATTAAACATAATCTTTGTCTCGCCCAATGTACTATTTGGCTTTTCTTCCAAACGCAACCCCTCTTAAGGCTGCTATAATTCGTGGTTCACTACGCTTTCCGGAGAGATTTTTCTTGCTCCCGGACAAGATCAGCCTTTCCATCGAGGCCTATCCATTTGCGTAAAGATGCATCCCTCGCTTTATAACTCTTCGAGACGGTCCTAATTACGATGCGAAATACACCAACCCTGTGATCTATAAAAGCCATCATAAGGTTTATAACCCCATTGGCTTGAAATATACACTTTTAATACAAGATTTTGACCTTCTTCTGGCTGTGCCATCTACATAGTGTTCGATTTTTAACACTTCTTGTCGTAGGCATCTGAGGTCCATATGTAAGCTCAAAATTTTTTTTGAGATTCTTTGAAGCTCCTGCTCTAGTTACGATTCTGTGATTACGGCTCACACCTGTAGTTCCTGTTGAAGGTATATCCTATATAATCATTTGTTCTTAATTTTCCACTATATCTAATGCTTCAAATACATCATACGTGGCTATTAATTTGGTCAGAAATTGACTGTCAACTATCTCTGGAGATATCAAGCCTAAAAGCTTTCGTAATTATTCGATTAATAAATTCATTTTGAAGATGACTTCCAATCTTTTCCTAGCATAATAAGTCAGTCATCTGCGCTGTATTTCGTGGTGATACTTCCTTGAAAGCGCATCCACTAAAAGCACAAAGGGGTTAAATGTTTCATTTTCCATGGTTAATCTTCTAAAACTGGACAAATATCTCTTTTTTTTTAACAGCGCACACCAGACCGAGTCCAACATAACAATTGTGTCGGTAATATTCTTTAATTTCAAAATTATTTTTGCGTCATCAACCCAATCTATATGGTTTTGTGACATGTAGGTAGTGAGACATACTGCTATCAATAATACTGCTAATAACGTGTGCGCCATCTTTTGTCGAATTTCTCAACACGCTACCTAATGAGCGTTTCATAGACGCCATATCCGTATTTGCAATACCACTACGATACTCGTTAAATTTTCGGGAAACAAATGTTTCATCATTCTTATTGCCCTCTCTCGGGCTGACGTTCGTACGGCTCTGAGTCAGAAGCTGTACGGCCTCACACTTGTAGCAGTTATCCATCAAGTCGAAATAAGATATATTATAAATCTTGCCCAGACATACAGAAGACAAAAGTGACTAATGTTTCACTGCCATATATCCATAGGAAGTAAAAAAAGATATAAATAACAATGGAAATAATATTTTAGACAAATTATTAGTGAGATTTACGAGAGAATTAGACAGGGAAAGAGAGAAAGATTACCTTGTTACTATGAATAGATTTATAGGATAACTCACATAAATGAAGCAAACTAAACCTCTCCACGAAACCGTTATGGCCAATTCAGCATTATCGCAAGGCAAAATCAGCAATACAGCATCTCTGTGGATTTTGCCTTATCCCGTCATAAACAAACCAAGCCTCCTAGCTAACTTTGCCTTACTAAGAAAAGATATATAAAAAGATGATTCTACCAGACATCTGCGATAAGATCGCCACTGAGCTGGATTCGATGCCATATCGCTAAGGGTTTCTAATCAAGAAGTATAATGCGCACGTGGACCTCATCCTGGCAGACGAGTGTGTCCCAAACTACCTTATTTTGATGTAAATGACTTCAACTGTTTCTGCCATGTCAAAATCTGCCCACCTTGTTTCTAATGTCAATCTTCTGCTGGATGAGAGAACAGAGCGTACATTGACACGAGTGCAAAAATTATAACAGAGAGCTTTAACGACCAAGCTAGAGTTCCGTGCAATCTTACCAATGAGACCGCAAGATGAGTGTGGAAATCAGTTATGTTTGTGGCCCTTAATAGAGCCAGGAATACGTTTAAATGTAAATGCCCTGAGAGTTTGAGGGTCAGAGTAGAGGATGATGACCGAAGTCCTTCTAGACATTGAATTGTTGTGTCTTGTTCGTAGGATAGTGTTCCTTTAAGCAGATGCACTTGAAATACGTAGAGTTGGCGAATTCTAACGCGTTTATTGCTATCTAAGGCCTTAACCACTCTTGCTAAAAGTCCGCGGCAGCATCGAAAGGGCAGGTTCACTTAGAAATCCGATTAAAAACGATTGATTACGTATGACTGGATGCGCAGCAACAAGAGGATTAGCGTGACCGACGAGTAGCCGATTTGCAGATACAGCATAATAAACACAAATAATACGGCATGCGTAGATAGTTATTGTAGCAGAAAAAGCGACAGCAATTGTAAGCTGGGGGCAGAGAAGTTTGCGCTGCGTAGTATTTGCATCGCACTTATACAGATCCAAAGTCGTACGTTATTTATCTACTGACGTGTGTGAACTCACTGGTCCGGTGTTTTTTAAATTTATTTACAAAGAATAAGCTAATTAATTTGAACCATTACTGTAGACAAAGATATTTCCTCTGATAAAAATAAATACTATTCAACTATTTCAGACAAATGTTTACAGATTTGTTTATATATCAAATATAGTATAAAGTTACGTATGTTCTCACAATAAAGTCTACCCAGTTATTGCAATAAACGAAACACGAGTTTCCGTCCTCATTTCTGCGTGTTGAGATCATGTTCCTAAACGACCTCAATAGACAAAAATGACAACGGGACAATATCTGGGTATTATTTGTTTCAGAATATAGGTGGATTAGTACTATGTTTGTTTAGTAAGCAAATCTGTCAACATTAGCCTGATAAAGGTATATAGAATAGTATATATAACATATAGTAACAGTAACAGTTGCAATTAATTCGTCTATACATCTTCTATATATATAAAAATGAATGTTTGTCTGTATGTACGTCCGCAAATAAAATGAAAACGGCTAAACCGATTCGCTAAAATTTCGCTAAATCTACCACTTCATGGGAAGGTCACTATCTATATATGATTCAGATTGGTTGTGTACAAGATGATATTTTGACACTTGAACTTTTGTTTACTTAACCTTTTATGTAAACATGACTTTTTCCAAAGCATTAGCAAGAAAGGAAGTAAATCATTAGCAACAGAATTGATAAAATTGAAACCGATGTAAATATGTAAACAAACAATAGTTATGCCCTCAAAAACTAACGGCATGTTTTGAAATTCTAAAAAAATTCATCTCCGTTAATTTAAATTATTGTGAGATTGCAGCAGTGCGAGAGAGATTCGCTAGTCGCAAATAAATTTAAAATTAAAGTACGCTGGACCAGTGAGAACACGAACTTCCATAGACCAATTACGTGCGACGTCAGATCTTAGTAAACACAACTGTGAACATGAGCATGAACAAGGTAAACAGTTTTTATTTCTGCCAGAGTAAATTTCTTATTCTATATTATAAAGTCAATATGAAAAATACGTAGAAACTAGTTAAAAATAATTCTACATGGACACATTCTAAATTTTATTAAAGTGATGTTCATTTAGGTTATTCTCAAAAGCAGGTGACTTATATGACAGCATACCCACCCAATAAGATGTAGGCCGTAAAACTCATATTGTGATATTTAAATCGCATGAACTGCGTGTTTAAACGCGCTGGCTGCAAGTGAATGTCGTGCAACGTTACAAAGTAGTTAAGAGTCGTAGAAAAATGTGAGACAGCTACCATAAGTGACCTTATCAGGACCCTAATTCCGTTCTCTGGCAAATGCCGAGAACGTGTTGTTGTGTTGCTATGTGTAGAAGTACTCCTAGACACTTGAGGCCGGCTCTGGTTGACTGGCTGGTGTTTCTTCGTTGTGGAGTCGAAACCAGAGATGTGAGTTGCTGTCTGATGGCTCAGAACTTTCTTATTGAAGATTTACGGCAGCATCGTGGTGGCTTCTACACGTAGAAGTACAATTAATGGATAATCGTTGTTGTGCAGCAACAAGAAGATTGGCGTGACTGAGATCCAAGTGTCTAGGTGACACAGGGTAACTTATGCAAGTCCAGAAGTCAGCGTAGGTAAACAGTCAAGTGTGTAACACGACGCCAATCACGCGTAGTGCACAGTGAAATATTTGTTAAACGTGTGTGATGATGCAAGGTAAATGCACCTTGCTTATATAACTTTGTAAACGTTAGCTCTAACGCCATTAATTAATGGCAAATTTTGCTTGTTTTCGTTGGTACCGCGTAAATGAAGTTTGATTTTAATTTAGGTAATATGTTGGCGAATTATTTTGAGCCGTTACACGAGTTTTCTAATTTTAAAGAAGGGCTCGTCAAAAAGAGAATTATTCCAATTTTAGGAGCATTGCCACTTAAAGAAACCAATAAAACTTAAAACATCTTTAAAGAAAAATTATTTAATCTTTTAAGTGTATTTTATATGTAGAAGCCCTTAGGTCACTACCATAAGAGAGCCTCTAAAATGCCAGGCCTGGATTATCCATATATGCAGTATGAACATCTTATTTGGAACACATAAATTTCTCTGAACTATCTTTTAAACTAAATTCCTTGAGTCCACTTGCTAATTGCTCTGTATCCTCATTATTTGGTAAACCTGTCATAATACTAGAATAAGATTTCTTGCATTTTATATATTATAACAATAAGAGTGCTAACTCAAACACGCTGATATCCTCAGATGAAAGAACGATATGTTGGCGGCCTTGAAAACAAATATTCACTTCATTTATCTGAAGAAAACTTGGGATCCGTCCTAATAATGTATATTAAGAACGATAGATTGATGCCAATTTCAACATATTATTAGCAAAGAGTACTCAGATAGAACCACGCAGTAAAGCGTACGTGCAAATCAACAGCTTAGATAAAACTTTCTTATAAACATTCACTAAGGCAAGTAAAAAACTTCGACAAATTGAACAAAAGAAACCTCCAGAAAAATTACAATATTTATTTTAAAAAAAACAATATTGTTTTATGAAACCAGCAATAACATCAAATGTCCAAAATTAAAATTTTATTTATCCTTATATGAGGAGTTAATTGATGTTCAATAAATTAATTAACCTCCACATACACACTCATGTCTCAGATATTTTATCAAATATTATAAAGTCCTCTTTCTTCGGTTTCTTGATGACACTTTCAGAATGAGTTTCAACATGTTGTGCTTGTACTTCACTAGGTTTCACTTTTGTATTGCATTGTTCTCTATCCTCAGTCGTCTTGGTTATAATCTTAACTTTTTCTTCACATTTATTTGGCTCTTGTTTTTTCTCACACATTTTCGTGTCACATCTCGCCTCAGCATCTTGATATTTCGATGGATACAATGCCTCAGTCTCCTCCTCCGCCCATTTAAACTGTGGAATGCAGCGATCCAGTGCTACACACTCTACTGTGCCATTTACTTCTATAAAGGCATTTTTATTAGTCATATGATTAACTTTAAATGGCCCTTTATAGAACGGAGTCTGAAAATTCTGTCTATTCTCGTTAGTTATATATGCATCAGATGCCAGCTTTAAATATGAAGATACATAGCATTTAGACATTGGACTTCTACTTTTGGTTAGAGCCAAACGACTCATTTTAGCTCTCAATGCTCCAACATACCCATCTACTGAACTAGGGCCCAATCGAAACAACTTGGTACTTCTATTAAAAGATCTTCAGATAACCTCAAGGGTTCTCCATAAACATGTTCTGCTATGGATGTTCCTTACTGAGCTCTGTATCTGTTTCGCATTGCCAACAAAGATATTGGCAAATCATGCATCCAACTGGAACCACTAGTGCAGCGTAATGTAGCCTTCAGCTTCCTGAAACGATCAAATATCGTGAGTAAATATTTCTGGCCAGATATTTTGGGCATTTCTACTATATCACTATGTACATGCATGAAACGACCCGCCGGTACACCAATCGTTTTAATTTTAGTTTTAGTAAGACGCCAAACTTTACAAGTTTGACACCGGGCACATGTCCTCACCCAAGCTCTTATGACTTTCGACATCTTAGGCCACACATATTTGTTAGTGACCATCCTGATAGTTTCTTTAATGGAAAGACGACCTAATTCATGTAGCTGTTGAATTACCTTATACCTTAATTCTAACGGTGCATACGGTCTAGGTTGGCTGTTGGAGATTTCACATAATAATCACTTATCCTAACCTTCATATGTGTATATGTGGGATGCTTTGCCTACACAGCTACTAAAGGATCAACAACCTGTGTTTCCATCACTTGCTGGACAAAATCATTAGAAGATACAACAGAGCATACGAGTGAAATAGAACGAATCATATCTTCATCTGATACGTTTGGTCTACTGAGAGTATCAGCCACCACTTTCTCTTTTTCTGAGATATGAGTAATGGTAAAATCAAATTCTGCTAGTCGGATTATTTGTGAATTTACTCGCCGAAAATAATTAATCCTATTTGCTTTCCCTAGAATATTTATCAACGGTTTATGATAAGTTAATATCGTAAACTGATGTCCACCTAGGTAGTGCTTAACATGCAGCACTGCACCATAAACCGCGAGTAACTCCTTCCCAAGCATGTCATATCACTTTTCACGATCTTGGAGTTTCCGACTAAATAATCTAATCGACATAACTATACCATTATCCTGCTGATGTAACACTGCCCCTACGGCTACATCGGAAGCATCTGTAATCAGCTCAAACGGTTTGGTCCAATCCACAGTTGCTAATGTGGTAATTTGGCTTAACAGCTCTTTGGCCCTCTGGTATATCTCCGTGTCGTCTTGGCTAAAATTAACAGGCCAGGATTTCTTGATCCAACTAAATGTCGAGTTAGCGACCCCAAAATTCCAGCTATACCTGGTATAAAAAGAGGAACATATCTAATCATACCCAAAAGTCTACGTAATTGACGTACAGTTCTGGGTTCTGGCACATCCTTGATTGCTTGGACCATATCTGCAAGGGTTTGATTCCATCCTTGGAAATGGTGTGTCCACCAATCCATAATGTTTCAGCTTAGACAGAATCACGTCCAAGTGCTCCCGGTGTTCCTCCCTAGATTGACTATATATAATGATATCATCTATATACACTCTAGCAAATAGACAGTCTTGAAGAACTTCCTCCGTCAGACGCAGGAATGTCTGACTTGCATTCTTCAAACCAAAAGGCATACATAAAAATTCATGCGATCCTCCTCCAGGAAATTGCACTGTGGTGAGCCTCCATAGGTACTTGATAGTAAGCTTTCTGCAGATCTAAAGTATTATAAACCTCATACCCCATTATATCTCAGAGCAAAGTACTCTGGTTTGGTAGAGGATACAAATTGCCTTTCGTTACCGTGTTCAGTAGACGACAGGTACCGCAAACCCTCCATTGACCTGGTTCCGGTTTGGGAACAACCACTATTGAAGATGCAAAGTTGGAATTTGAACGCCTACAAATTCCTTCTTTGCTCAACCTTTTATTTTTTTCAATAGCAACCTGCTGCTTATGTTGAGCTAGCGGTTGAGACTTCGGTGAACAGAATAGGGGTTCCACCAACTTGATTTGGTGTTTTATGCCTGCATTTAAACCCATGCGCTTTGCATTGAATGGTAAAATCACGGCCAGGTGTTTCTCGATGACATCCACCAAGTCATGGGCGACGACAGGTGTGGGTTGTCTCACTGACCTAACTACTGAGGTCCCAGTCTCAGCATAAGTCACCATCCCAGTGCCTTGTCCAGAGGTCTTAGATTTTGGATCTAAAACTAGATTAAAATAGATCAAAAATCCATCCCAATGATGTTATCCTTTATATCAGCGACCAGAAAATTCCACGCGAATGGCGATTTCTGCCCCAATGTCACTGGCAATTCTTTAACTCTCTTAACCTCAATTGGATTTCCATTGACAGCCCATAGTTGATAATCTAATGTGGGGCTATGAATTTCGACCACATCGGATTAAACTATGCTCACCACTGTACTCGTGTCTATTAAATATTTTAACCCACTCTATTCATCTGTTATATCGAACTTATTATTGCTATAACCAACAACATCTTTGAGATTACCTTCCAGCCAAAATCTAACTGATTTACGGACTGTATTACCGCGCGCTTCATCTATCAAAGCTTTCGAACTTAACTTCGAAGGTTTTAGGATGCCTCGAATATGCATACCTTGGAGCCTTGCATGTGCAACCCCCTTACGGCTCCTACTAGCGGGGGTTCTACTAGTTTTCCGGCAGCTTACACCAGGTTACAGGAAGGATACTTCCTTTGATTGGGGACCACCCAACTTTGGAAACGTGCATCCCTCCTCCTGACACTTTCCAAACTCGGCGTATTTACGATACAAAATGCAGCCCACGAGTGGTTCTTGAACACCCTCACGCGATTCGCCTCTCCGATGCTTGGAAGTTGAACTTTGACTCGGAGAATTCACCCTACCTCTGTTGGAACTTTTCCTTTTGGGTTTCGACCAACCCACATCCCTTGAGAGGGTACTTAATTCATTTTATATGGTCATGAGTCTCTCTGAGAGATGTCTGAGTTGCTGCTCCAGGCGTGAATCTGCTGTTAGTGCATACACCTTAGGTTCCTTCTGACGATACATTTTGGCCACTCTAGTTCCAATGTATCATAGACATCTAAAGTGTTTCTTAGTCTAGCAGGCAATTATGCTACAAATATACTGTTTATAACTTCCTCAAAAATTTCAAGCCCGATGGATTTTGTAACAAGTCTGTCATAATATTCAGATGGGAGTTGATTTCGCAACTTTTCCTGACGAAATAAGTCAGTCATCCGTTCTATCCTCTCGGGTTTATATCGTTCATTAAGTTCCCTGACCAGAAGCTTAAATGCATTTCCAGGTTCGTTCTCAGTAACAAATTTTCTGAATCTAAATAGATTCTCTTTTTCAGGCTCAGGCAAACACTACCAGGCCGAGACAAACTTTTTGTAAGGTGGATCATTCTTCTTAGTTTAAAATAAAATATTGCACCTTCGACCCATTCAGAATAATTGTCTGGTCTCTATATTGTGCGCTTAACATTGCTAACCATAGAATTGCGGCAAAAGCGGTCATCTACCTCATATCTCTCCGCATAGAGGACCCTGGCGCGGTCTCCATTGTTTGAAGAGGCCCTTAGGTCACAACCATAAGAAAGCTTCTGAAATACGACGCCCGGATTATTCATTTATTCCTTATGATCATCTAATTTGGAACACTTAAGTTCCTCTGAATTATCTTTTAAACTAAATTTCTTATATCCACTTTCTGATTGCTCTGTATCCTCAATATTTAATAAACCAGCCATAATATTAGAATAAGATTTCTTGTAATTTATATATTATAACAATAAATATGCTCATCCAAATACGCTGATATCCACAGATGATATAACTACATAGTGTTTACCTTGAAAACAAATATACACTTCAATTACTTGAAGGAAATTTGAGATCCTTCCCAATAATGTGTATTAAGAACGAAGGATTAATACAAATTTCACTACTTTATTAGCAAAGGGAACTCAGATAGAACCACACAGTAAAGAGTACGTGCACCTCAACAACTCTGATAAAACTCTCTTATAAATATTCATCAAGACATTGTAGTTTTTGTCGCTATTTTCTTCGCTTAGTAGGTATGCTTATTTTTTATGATTTATTTTGTGCTAGTTCCAATAAATGTATACATGGGCCTAATTTTGTGTTATTCTGCTTTTCATTTTAGCATATTTGAAATGTTATTTTTAGGTCTCTTGTGGAATAAAATTTATGGCGGATGTCAGCTCTGGCCAGTATTCGGCCGAACAGTATTATGACCAAGACCCTAGCGATCATGGCAACGATTCCATGGATCTCAATAACTATAAGTATCAATCTTCAACCTTAGATCATACCTATGGCAATGGGTCAGCGGATCAAGATTATGACCACGAGTATAGTGATCGTCATCATAGTAGTCGTAAGAAAGATCATCGAAGATCGCGTAGCAGCAGTGGCAGACGAAGTCGGAAACATAGCAAGCGAGATCGTAGTCGGGAAAAAAAATCGAAGCGAAAACACAGTAGTCCCACATTAAAACCTCTTGTCTACAAATATTGGGATGTACCACCACCCGGATTTGAACATATGACCCCAGCCCAATACAAGGCGCTCCAAGCTTCTGGTCAAATTCCCGTTAATGTTTACGCTGCAGGTCAGGTGCCTATGCCTGCACATGCTCCTAATGCTCCTCTCACATTGAACACAAATGTTCCATTTGCTGGTAGTGCTGTATGCAGACAAGCCAGAAGGTTGTACGTTGGTAATATTCCGTTTTCTGCTACAGAAGATAATATGATGGAGTTCTTTAACAAACAGATGAATGCACAGGACTTGTGCCAAGCAGATGGAAGTCCAATAATTGCTGTTCAAATTAACATGGAAAAAAACTTTGCCTTCCTCGAGTTTCGATCTGTGGATGAAACGACGCAGGGATTGGCACTTGATGGTATATTATTTCATGGACAAGCTCTTAAGCTTCGACGACCTCGAGACTACGCCCCTCTCCCAGGAGTGTGTGAGAATCCTTCTTCTAACGTGTTTGGTGTAGTCAATACTGACATTCAAGATTCTCCACACAAAATATTTGTTGGGGGTCTTCTCAACTACTTAAATGAAGGTCAAGTTAAGGAACTCCTTTTGAGTTTTGGCCCATTAAAAGGTTTCAATCTAGTGAAAGATGGCTCGACTGGCCTCTCAAAAGGTTATGCTTTTTGCGAGTACGTTGATCCTTTGGTTACGGATCATGCATGTGCGGGACTGAATGGTATGTCATTGGGCGATAAGAAGCTTATTGTTCAACGTGCCAGTGTGGGTGCGAAACACATCGCAGGAACAACACAACAGATGCTGGCGATAGCTGGAATTAATGACATATCTATTCCAGGTGCACCTGGCCAAGGTCATTCTAGTATCTCTGGCGCTGGTCCACCAACTGAAGTTTTGTGTTTAATGAATATGATTGAACCTGATGAGTTGGATGACGACGAAGAATATGACGATATTGTCGAAGATATTCGCACAGAATGTGGTAAATATGGTACTGTTATGAGTCTTGAGATACCTAGACCTATATCTGGAATCGAGGTTCTTGGAGTTGGAAAAATATTCGTTGAGTTTGCGAATTTAATTGATTGTCAAAAGGCCGCAACTGCGCTGACTGGTAGGAAGTTCAACCAACGATTAGTAGTAACTTCCTTTTATTCTCCTGATATGTACCACCGTCGGGAATTCTAAACATTGCATTGTCTGTTTGTAAATATTTAATGTTTGTTTTACAGTTACTCTATATCACATTTTAATCAATAAAATGCGATTTCATATTTGTACATAGTTATTGCAATAACTAATCATTCTTTAGTTTGTATTTGATGTTGAATTATTTTTAATAGTATTAACGATCATTTTCATTCATTTATAAATTGGTATTATTTTGCATATTATTTTTAAATCATATTTTATTATCGGGTATTTTAATTCAGTAAATTTTAGGATATTTTGTTTGTTAGGGGTACAAAGCATTATGGCCAAACATTTTAGTTTGCTTAATGCAGCACCTTTAAATTGTTAGTTGCGATGAATATCGATCTCCATTCACTTGTTGATTTTTATCTGCTGGGGAACTCTGCAAGCATGTCATTTACTTCGTTAGCTTCCAGGGTAGCATTCTACTTCATCTCATTCGGGTCTAATTCACTGTAAGGTATTATTTTTATGCAAAAAATCCAGTAAATAATCATGTTGCCTTATTGTCTGGTGCTAAAATGAATGCCTTGCTTGGCTGATGTGTAATTGTCTTGCTTAATTTATTCTATATTCTATGCAATAAACCTGTTCCACGGAGTTGTAAGCGCCAACTCTCAAGTATTTTATTGCAGAAACGATTTATTTTGAAGAGCGGGTTTGACCTCTGGCTTTCGGCGGTGAGCAGACAGACTCGTGAATGCCAGTTATTACAACACTAAACTCAAGTGAAGATCGTGAGAAGTCTTCCCATGCAGATGAGGCGGTATCATGTTGTACTAAAATCGACTACATTCTCTGATAGACAGAAAATAGTTGCCCTCTGTTCACGGGTCGGGAGCGTATCACGATTGTTGTGCATTTAAAATCTATGCACCTGATCACCAGAATCAAATTTCACTTTGATTTGTGTGGCGACGCATTTTCTGTCCTAATATGTGTGTATTGACAATGGATACAAATTTCTGAAATCCTCTTTGGACGCCAATGCTTATGCTGGGTCTCCTATAATTGCAACTCATGTACCAGTGTCTTAAGTTAATGCTTTGGTAAGACCGTCAATCTTCCTACGGCAATGTCGAAAAACGCGTTTTCTATATTTGGTAGCGTAGCAACTTCAAAATTCGGTATCTGCAGCAAAAATCAATGGACCGTGCCCTTATTTGCGAACTTCGTAGTATTTCTAGTGATGTAGTAAGGAAAGATAAACTGCCTTAAGTTTTATTATGGATTTGTACGCTCAAATCAGACGTATATGCAATGGCCATTTTGTGTCAATCTGATTTCAGCTGAATTTGCCTGAGATTATTTCCACAATTTATGGGTAAATATCTACCAACGACCGAATAGGAATGAGTGATTTAGGACACATATACAGCCCACAGCGATTGATCTCATGGTTAAGTGGCATTGGTGCGTCGGTGTATAACATTGGTGAAATGCTGGTTGGTAATTGTAGCAATTTATTTTGGAGAGTTGGCCTTGTCGATTAAATGAAATCTGTTGTAGAGACTTTTTTATATTAGCACTTGGCGCCTTTCTGAACTGTTTGCGATTGGCTGTGGCGTTATATTTCGTTATTCATAATTTTTTAGTAATCTTGCGGACCTGTCTGCTGTGGTCATCACAAAACTTCCAATATTGCGAGCCGATGATAGTGGCTGATCGGCTGCGAATTCATACTTTTCGGTCATTCGATTGAAGTTGAATGGGGTCTTATAAAGCGCAGATATACTGTAACACGCGGCTCCGCGTTATAACCCAACGATGTTCAAGTGTGACGAATATAGTTCTCTTTAAGGTCACATAGGCCAATTCTGGTTTTACACAATATTTCACGTAACTGTGATTTTAGCAACAATCTCTGTTAGTTTCAAGCAGTTTTAATTGAGATTTACTGAACTGCAAATTTAATAAATACACACACCCGCGCGTAATACGCCGGTGACATGCAGTGGATTTATGTGATTTAACGCTCAAAGCCAGGATTCATATATTTTGTATGCCTTAACCATTTTTACATAGCCACTAACAGTTCAATTAAGACTCCCTTGATTTATATTTTGTGTATTTCACAATCATTTATCCGAAACCCTACAGTTCAATTTATTTATGTGGTTTAACATTCAAACCATAGCATACAGTATAATATTGTGACAACGCAAAACTTGGATTTATATTTTGTTCCTATTGTGACTATTTTTTACGATTTTCATCTTTGCTTTGCAGCATTGTGTTCAATATAACAATGATATTTGTCTGAGCATTCTCACATCACCTTCGGAAAGGGCCAGGGATTAATCATGAAATCGGATCGTAATAACATCTACCAGGTATAGGTAGGATGACATAACCTCACTAAACAGAAACCTAGCCCGCAGAACCTCTTACATTAACTACAAAACCTCCTACAATATTACTTCTATCTTCTTTAATTATGTACACGTACAAGTTCAGCTTTAAATCTGAAGTCACATAGCACTTTAACCTTACATTTATTGTCTTAGTTAGAGTGAAGCACCTCATTTTATCTAAGAGAGCTCCTGCAAATTAATCTTCTGGTCCACATGCTCATTCAAGACAACTTGAATATTTTTACACTCCAAAATCAAGGTCGATTATCGATTTTCCTAGTTGTACCCCATATATATTTTTTATCGCCAGCAAAACTATACGTAAACTTTATATCCAAACAGATCGTCTATTGCACCGTAATGCAACCTTGAATTCCAAATGCTGTCTTTCAATTATACCATTAGCTTTGTCATTGTATGCGCTTGTGTTTTGCCCTTGAATCACAATAGTATTCAACGATGAGTTAAGAAGTTTGGACATAAACTGGCAGCTATGGCCACTGATGACTGGTACCAGTATAACAAATCGTGACATCCAATTATACAGATACATCGGTAGAACTTTCTGGGATATCATATCCTTCAAGATTACAATCTCAAACTGCCGGATAAAACGATCAACTATAGTGAGTAGTTATATCTAACCAAAACTCTCAGGCATTTTTACGATGTTGATGTGCACGTGCTTTAAATTATCTAAAGATTTACCCATTGTCTTCATTTCTGTCTTGGTATGTTACCAAGATTTCATGTTTGACACCGGACACAGGCTCCCCGTCATCCAGTTTGCCTTTCAAAATATTAAGTCATATGCATCTATCAGTAACCAACCTAATGGTAGCTTTAGTCGAGAAGTGACTCAGTTTACATAGCAGTTCAATTACATTGCATTGTAATTTTAATTATACATACGATCTAGGATGGCTCGTGGAGACTTTAAACAGAAATAACTTATCTCTAAATTTCTCGCAAGAAGGCGTTGATTTTATCTAATGTAACTACTAAAGAATCAATAGATTTTACTTCCATCAATTACCGGATAAACTCGTTAATAGATGCAATTGAGCCTACGAGTAACTCCAACCAATTCAACTCTATATTCGCCTTCAT
>JAQBSW010008355.1:0-34766 GCA_029291075.1 Eudiplozoon nipponicum | reverse complement strand
CTTCGCAACAAACAGTATTTAACTGTAAAAAGATTATTTGACAGGTTAGTAGCTACATTACAAATATCTGTCTGAGAAAGTTAAGTTTAGCTAATAGTAATAAAATAATTATTATGAAGAAAAGCTGTAGTAGGGCAGCGGAAGTGATAGTAGCAGAAGCAGTATTAGTTTTAGTTATACGAATAGTGAAAACAGTATTAATACTAGTAGGTTTAAAAGTAAAAGCTGTAGTAGGAGAACGAGAAGGATTCTTAGTTGCAGTGATAGAAGATGCAGTAGTTGGTGTAGCTTTACTCGAAAACTTTAATGAAAATTAAGTACTTTACATATTAGCAGAAGGTCTCAGAGAAGAATTATGAGACTTATTATTAGTAAGTAAGTAGTATTCAACAGTTAGACACAGTTTTTTGCGAAGAATAAATGTATACAGTGGTACCTCGAGATGCGAGCAGCCTAACATATGAGTTTTTTAGATACAAGGCGTAGCTCGGGCCATATTTTCGTTCCAAATACGAGCCCAAATCCGAGATACGAGCCGTGTTTCCGTATCGTCCCGCTAGTTGGCGCGCAGGATCGAGCATCATCCGAGAGAATCTCTCGTTCACTCGCACGTGTTACCCGCTTGAATCGAAGTATATCTTGTGCGCTGTACTCTTTTTTGCTTGATTTTTGCGTGATTACTGAACTCTTTTGTGTGTTATCATGGGGCCGAAGAAAGTGAGTGCTAAGGACAATGGTGACAGGAAGAAGAGAATGATGTCGATAGAACTAAAGCAAGAAATAATTTTAAAAAAACATGAGCGTGGTGTACGAGTGATTGAACTCGCAAAGATCTATGACCGTAGTACATCGACAATTTGTACGATATTGAAGCGGAAGGATGCCATCAAGAGTGCTACACCAGCAAAAGGAGCCACAATTCTTCCCAATTAAGGACAAATATCCACGAAGAAATGGAGAAGCTTCTGCTCGTGTGGGTGAAAGAGAAGGAGTTGGCAGGAGATACACTGACGGAGACGGTAATATGCGAGAAGGCACGGAGTATTTATGCCGACTTAGTGAAGAAAGAAGCATCAACTTTTAAAGAGGCATCAGAAGAAATGTTTATGGCAAGCCATGGCTGGTTTGATAATTTTAAGAAGAGAACTGGCATCCACTCAGTGATGAGGCATGGCGAAGCTGCAAGTGCGGACATGAAAGTTTTAAAGATACGAAAATAGTTTTAAGTTCTAAAAAAGCACCGTTTACGTATGTGTCTAGAGTGCTCTCACCCTTTCTTTTTGAATTACTTTCTACACGTTTAAGCAGAGGTTTAGCTTATTAACTGCAATAGCGTCAAAAGCCAGAAGATTTTTTTCCGTTTTTACCTTGTACAGAACTGAAAAATTGATACTACTAACATCATGACCTGTGAGTAGTACATGTTCACATATTTCTGATTTTTGTGCCTTAGCTGCACCCCTCTTTAATAGTTTTTGAGGGAGATGCTGATGTAATCTTGTTTCCTTCCACATTTTTTATCTGCCGATGTCTTGGCATTGTATGTACAATGAAACGTATATAAAAATAAAGGTGTTGACGTCCCAGAAAGTATATCTATTTCATTAGTTCGTATAAGTTTTGTTCTGTTGAACACAACTCTCACCTGTATTGATGGAAACTGTGCTTTGGTCGCTCGAACTACTTTTATTTTTAAAATTTCAGCTGGAAAATCTTTTCCAAAGGGAACACTAAGCGTTTAACACTATGGTATTTTGTTTTCCTCCAAATTTGTCTCCATTTTGTTGCGTTGCCTCAAATTATATTCGATAAACTAGTCGGGATTTCCATTATTTCTCAATGTTTCGAGAAGCAAATTTAGCTCTAATTCAATGGTGTTCGGTATTGTTCGCTTATTCGTGTGTCCAAATTGTTTATCGGGTTCCTATTGTACGCTCTTGGCACACAACTGAAATAATAGATACACTGCCCAGTCCAGCTTGATTTCTTGTGAACCGACATTGAGATGGTACCTTCTTCATTTTTCGTTTCTCCTACATCTAGAAAAGATAAATATACGTTTTGTTCTTCTTCTAGTGTAAACTTGTTTCCAAATGATGCATGTACCTGTCTTCCATGACTGGTCCAATTTGTCTGTAAAAGACTCCTTGGAATTAAAATTGTACGTTTGGTTTACATAATAAAGAATCAGCAATTTGTAAACATGTACTACCCACAGGTCATGCTGTTAGTAGTAACAATTTTTCAGTTCTGTAGAAGGCAAAAATGAAAAAAAATACTTCTGGCTTAAACGTGCAGAAAGTAATTGGACTGGAACAAAAACATAACTAAGAAGCCTTCAAAAATAGCCTGTTCTGCAAAATACGACAGACCCGTCAATTACGGACGCACTCACAATGAAAGCGATGACACATTAAAATGACGTTACGCAAAGCGAGTGGATTAAATTTGCGCAAACCAAAGACAGACATCGCTAGTAGGATATTGGTCACGACAAATGTACAGTTGGGATTGGATGAACGAAACTATTACCGAATCCAGAATAACGGCTGTAGATAGTGGTAGAAATAATATTTATTAATAACTGGTATTCCATTGAGTACGTTCCTTTGTTCTCATATTTTAAAAAATTGCTGGAACTTGTAAATATATATATATATATATATATATATATATATATATATAAGCAATTGTGAATTAGGTGTTTCGCACGTAGTCGCAAATTAGCTCAAATAGGACCAGAAAAATAAGCCAAAGTCAGCATGAAAGGAAAGTATAACTTAATGTGCATATTCGTTCCATGCTTACTTGCAACACTCCGGTAGGAGTCGATATTTCGCATTCTACCCACTATATATTTTGGTGTGTTATGTGGGAAAATCGGACTGTACAATCTCCTATATGAATGTATTTGTAAGCACTCGCGGAGTTAACCACATATTTATAATTCCACCAGGTGACTTCCAAGCCAACTCACTCAATAAAATATGTACCGAGCCTGGTTATAGTACGAACACTATGGTTACCAAGTCAGTACCCGGTAAACACAGTATGGTTGCCAAGTCGTAACATGGAACCAACTCAATGGATTTCGTGGTATGCTAAAATTCAACACAATTGAGAAATGCAACTATATATGAACACCAGTTACTCCAGCAAATCCATACACTCTGGCCTTGCTCAAAATCAGTCACCACTATTTGCAGTAATCATGACATCATTCAATTAAATATATAACAGTGAGTCAATTTTTGTCGAGGAGACCAAATATATATATGCAATAATGTATTAGGTGTTGCGCAGCCAGTAACAAATTAGTTGAAATAGGACCAAAAGGTAAACCAAAGTCAGCATAAGTTGATATTCATAATGTTGGTACCATATTCCGACTCGGAAACCATAGTGTTAGTAAAATGTACCTTTTTGGTACAATAATGTTGGTATCGGTTACTAACACAATAGCCATAGTGTTAGTATCCTTTACAGTCTCGGTATATATATTATGTAGTGTGAGTTAGCGTTGAAGTCGCATTGTCGTTGACTTTATATGATGTT
Organism: Eudiplozoon nipponicum; assembly: GCA_029291075.1. Taxonomy (NCBI): domain Eukaryota; kingdom Metazoa; phylum Platyhelminthes; class Monogenea; order Mazocraeidea; family Diplozoidae; genus Eudiplozoon; species Eudiplozoon nipponicum. Next base: position 31,211 of record JAQBSW010008355.1, on the reverse strand, counting down.
AGCTTCACTATTGCATGGTTACACATTCGTCTAGGAGATTGTACCGTCCCATTATTCCACATTATTCGACCAAATATATAGTGGTTAAAGGACGTAATACCGGCTCCTACTGATGAGTCGCCAGTAAGCACGAAATGAATGTGCATGAGATTATACTTTCCGTTCATGCTGTCTTTGGTTTATCTTTCTGGTTACAACTGAACTAATTTGTTGCTAGGTTCGCAACACCAAATACATACTTGAATATACATTACTTCTTCACGACAAACAGTATTTAACTAGTGGAGTTAACTTCATTTGATATCATCCATAATGTGATTTCCAAGCCAACTCACTCTATACAATATGCACCGAGCCTGGAAATAGTACCAACACCATGATTACCTTGGTAGTACCCCGTAGCCACACTAATGTTGGCGACTGTGTAGTTGAAGCAAAAGATGAAATTGTGCCAGTAGAAGGAAAGACTTAATGAATAATTTAGCGCTAGAAGGAGGAAGAGGTGACAGAGAAATGGTTGAGGTATTTTATGCATTGGCCCTGGTACTTATGAAATAACTAGTACAATTGTTAGCAGCAGTAATATTATTAGCATTTTTGCGGCTCTATTAAAGGCAAAATTAAGAAACGTACGATAGCTATATTTATTACGCTCAAAACTGGTTTGAACATTTTAAATCAAATAAGTACATTTTGAAATTAATTACCACGTAGGTTAATTGTCGTAAAACGTTAATTTGTTTGTTTGTGTGTATTGTGAACTGAAATTTTCGCTGAAAAGTCATCAGCGGTCGATGTGCGTAACTAGATTTCATACGCTGTAAAAATACGTATTGTTTTTCCAAGGCAAACACTTATTAGACACTAAAAACCAAATAATTAACATTGTTGGTTAAAGGTTAAGCAAACAAATTAGTCTAGTTACAACGACTAAACGATCATTAAAATCTAACAGACAGCGTGCAGGAAAGTTCAATTTTGATGACGACGTAATTTGCCCTACCACTATCAGGCCAGAGCTTAGAATATCGACAGAAAAATTGGTACAAGATTCGGGCATCCAGCCCACCAAGAGCGAAGTAGTGAGCGCTTACAATCAGGTAGCAAACCTGAGCCACTTGCTTCTAAGCTGTCAAAAGCAACAGCTGTAAGGTCAAATCCAGTTTCTCTTCAAGACGTCAATTGAGATTCGATGACAAATGCTGGCCTCCGATGAAAGTCGCGCTTTTCGTTAAACTAAATATAGTATGGACAAAATTATTGTCTCACTTTATAATGTGAACTGAAGAAAAAATATTTTCACCAAAGCACCAAAACACGAAAATATACCTAAATTAGGATAATAAAGTTTAGTCATTTTCGTAAAATAATCTAGTTGAGGTTATTTTTTAAAATTATATTGCGGGGATATACTAGGAAACTGTGAATCGCTATTGATTCCGACAAATGTCACGAAAGCATACTGGAACGCAAAGTCAATAAACATTACATCAACTTGAGGCATAATTAATCGACTGATTTCATGCTAAAGTGTAATGAATAAAAAAGCTCTTCAAAACAGTAGCTATATCTGCTATGGTGATTTCGCGAAAACGATAAATATACAGTAAAAAAAGTACTAAAGGAGAAAGCAAGTGGAAAGCTAGAAGGCAAATAGTCAGCAAGTATGGATACAGGACATTAAATGCTTGTCAAGCTTTTAAGTGATAAGGAAGAATAAATACAAGTTCACGTTTGCCGTGCTACATTTTATTAATTGAGCAGAATTGTGTTGACGTAGGTAGAGTATAGATTGGCAGTTTACTACTAAGCAGATTGCATAGCAAAGCATACTTTGTGGCATTCACATCAAGTCACGTTTCAATTCAATAAAAACATTAAAATACAAGGGTTAGCTGATGCATGTTTTGCTCCAACTAATCTACAAATCTAAATATTTCTATACGTTAGTTAGTGACAAAAATAAACAATACAATTCGGCATCAAAATCATGAAATAGAGTTTGCCAAATCGAACGTTAATAAATCATCGATTAATGTATACCTCAAAAGTGATCCAATATTTTGCAACGGTATCCCATCGATCAACTGGTTTAAGTCGAAGAGCACGACGTAACAGGTGTAGACTCTAGCGGATTATTGCATGAGTCATAAATTGTAAATAAATTCATTACACTATGTGGAGAATTTAATCCTCATCATTCATACATTGATATTGCAATAAAGTATAATAGAAATATTTGATTATATATTTTGTTTTTTGCACTTGGTAAAAGCGCAGGTGCGAATTTCAGTGTTGAACGCTCATATTGATTCGAAATTTCTGTCACCATTTGTGTAGCTGTTTTTTCCTCTTCAGTTTGTTGCCAATCAGATCGAATGTTTGTTGAGTCTGGTCGAGGGCGTGTTCGGACATGCCAGGATGCTAGTAAATTGTTGTTGAATTTTGTTATTCGTGGCCAGCCGATTAGAATATCACGTTGATGAAACTTTTAAATATTTAGGCCATGTAGTCATTGTTTTAAACAAAGGGGTTCATAAATTCATAATAATTTCTTTTGATTTTGATTTATGTAGAATTGAGAAATTGGTCAAATTGACTGGGTGCCCCGCTTCCTACGTATAATCGGAAATAGCTGATTTTCCTGACGGTGTCAAGCATTTTTCAATCAATTTCTGCGGTAAATGTTGCTGGATTTTGTTTATCAGTTGCTTCTTCGCACGTCCAATATATGTGCTACCGCACACACATGAGAATTTGTAAACTATGAATGATTTGGAGAGAATTGGCAATTGATCTTAGGCATCCAACCTCATGATTCTCTGTGTGCTAAATGTGATATTAACTCTAACACTGGTAAACTTCTCCTCAGTTATTCTTTTCAGACGCCGTGCAATTATTGCCGTTGGTACATCGCCTCTAAATGGCAAGTTAAGGAAAATCTGCTTGACGGTATCCTCTCTAGTGCGAATCTGTCGTGGTTTGATGTTGACATCAATGAACCGCTCTGGGCAGTTGTTTATTAGCAAAATTTTCCTGAGGTAGCTCAGTTCTTCCTCGATCTTGTGTTCAGAGCAGATCTTCTTGGTCCTGTTTGCTAGGTTAACTAAATTTCTTTTTTACGATTTTGGCACATTTCTGTTGTAATGAATATACACAGTATGTACAGTGTCAAATCCCCACTTTCTTCTCGAGTGAGTTTGATGTCAAGGAAGGGAAAACTATTGTCTTTCTCTACCTCGAGATTGAATTTGATGTCTATATATATATATATATATATATATATACTCTATATATATATATATATATATATATATACTGTCAGTATTAACTAAATATTGCATAATTGGTGATGACAAAATTCATAATGGAAGACGGTTTTAGCTTTATTACTCGCTAGAATTTTATTTTATTAAATATGAAGAACAGAGAGACATCTAATACTGTATCATTCAATTCATTTACTACACTATTATACACAGTATAAGCTATGAACTCACATAGGTATTCAGATAAACTATATTTAAAATGAATCATCGTATCATTTTGGAACTTCAGTTTCAACAAGCGACCCCGGATCTTCCATTATAACACAGAAACCGAAAAATCATGCCATTTCTTTTTAATTCAATAATATATATATATATATATATATATATATATATATATACATATATATATATATATATTATATATATATATATATATATATTATTTATCGGCACGACATATTGTGAATGCAATCTCTTTATTTTTATAAGCACAAAAGGTGGTTTTGAGTTCAGTATATCCGTAGTGATCGCCGTCCGCTATCAGCGCTTTAGTGTTACAGGCTCACGGTTGGAAATCTGCGTGGCAAGGTGAAAATTAAGCACAGAACCACCTGACGTTGAGTCAAAAACTAATCTTTTCTATAGCTAGTTTCCACTTCAGGTCAAATGAGTATCCGAACAGAAAATAACTGATAAAAATACTGAATAAAAATATAAGTTAGTATCGAACTGCATTTTGCATTCAATGCGCGGCTTTGGTGGCCGAAAGGATTAATCTTTATCAAGTGTGTTTTGATTCGTGTCCCGACTGCAAAATTTGGACACACATGATGAGTGTCACACAAGGATGAAACCAGTCGATCCTGCATTTGCTATCTTATTTAATTTATAATTTCAAGACTGCTATTGTAAGTCAATTTAATATCACTTCTCTAAGTGGCATGGTTTTCGCATGTTGATGACAGAAAGGCGTGACTAGATGCAACTCGACAGAGAAAACGACATCGGAGAGAATCCACGCAGTGGAAATGTTTATAACTAAAAATTGCATGCAGTGCATGGTGTTAGTGGCGTAGTGTATGAACTGAACCAAGTACTCCTAGCTTAAATCTCGGTCGCGTCAATACTGGAAAATACTGTTATGCGCTAAATAAGGTCGATACCGCTATACCTGATTAAGTGCATTCTCAATATTAGATAAAAAATATTTTACAGTGATAAATATATATTTCCAAAACAGGCCAATTAAATAATCTGAGATATTTTCCATAGTATTTTGGTCTGCAAAACGTAGCTGGAATAGCAGCATTTATTTCCTTAATTGGAAAGTCGAGACTTATTTGTCTGAACCGTCACTTCGAATTGGGTCGTCGTTATTTGCATACAGCGCTGAGCTTTACAGAGATACAGGCAAAATTTACCACTTTTCATTCAGAATAAAAGAAATTGATAAATTGAATGAATAAAAATTTATATATTTTTTGTGTACACCTCTACTTCCTCGATTTTATTAAATGAAGCATCATATATTTTAAATTAAGTTAAGAGCTGTTGGAACGAATTTACCCATAACTAAATTTACAGAATAAAATGTCTAGTATAAAAAATGCTTTAATAAACCAAATATTTCTTAAATTATTTTAAATCACCAATCAAAGCACTAGGTCACAAGAACGACATTTTAAATTTAACTGAAGAGTTGCCATTTTAGGACAAATCTATCATACAAAAATGAATACATAAAAAATACATAGGTACATAATTACATACATAAATAAATACAAGCATAATGTCATAAGTTCATAAATAATTACATACATACGTGGCCACATACGTGCATTTATGCATGCATAAAAGCATACATGCACAAATAGATGCATACAAAAACCATACGTAAACACATACACAAATACATAAATACATACAAGCACACATCCGTATATTAAAACATGAATATAAGAATACATACACACATACATACGTAAACGTGTGCGCGCCTACAGAAAAACATACATACTTAAATACATACACACATACACACATACACACACATACATATATACATACATAAATACATACAAACATACATAAATACATACATACATACATGCATACATACATACATAAATAGATACTACATACATACATACATGCATGCATACATACATACATACATACATACATACATACATACATACATACATACATACATAAGTACATACATACATACATACATACATACATACATACATACATACATACATACATACATACATACATACATACATACATACATACATACATACATACATACATACATACATACATACATACATACATACATACATACATACATACATACATACATACATACATACATGCATACATCCATACATACATACATACATACATACATACATACATACATACATACATACATACATACATACATACATACATACATACATACATACATACATACATACATACATACATACATACATACATACATACATACATACATACATACATACATACATACATACATACATACATACATACATAAATACATGCATATATACATACATACATAATTCAATATGTGTACAAATTTACACCGACTTGAATGAATGTAATCATAATCCGCTCCGCTAGTGAAACGACGTCACAGATGGGTAATTACACATCTGCGAGATGGAAATGTGTGAATTGGATCAAAATCAGCGCAGCATTTGTAACGAAATGTATCTAACTGATGAAAATATACACAATATCGCTCAATTGGCTTTATAATGCCAATCACAAAATTGTAACGATCTCTAAACCGATGAGAAGGTAAGAAAAACGCATACATTAGCTGGTGGTTGGCCGTATCCCTTCTATTAATATAGTTCGGAACACTGCGTGGTTCCATCTCCGATATCTTTGCTAATAAATTATTGTAATTCACTTTCATCTATTGTTCTTATTTTCATTATTGTGCAATTCACATTATTGAGAAGGATCTCAAATTTGCTTCAGGTCACCACCGCATCGTTCTGTAATCTGTGGATATCAGCGTATCCCGGTAAGCTTAATTAATGTAATATATAAATTGCAAGAAATTTAATCATAATATTATGGCTGGTTTATCAAATATTGAGGATACAGAGTAGTTAGCAAGTGGACTTAAGGAATGTAGTTTAAAAGATAGTTCAGAGGAACTTAAGTGTTCCAAACTAGATGATCATACCGCATATATGGATTATCCGGGCCTGGCATCCCAGAGGCTCTCTTATGGTAGTGACCAAAGGGCCTCTACAATGCGATTTCAATGACAGTTTACTATATATAATTTATATAACGAGCCTATAAAGGGTACCGGCAATATGTTGTAGAGGCCCTTTGGTCACTACCATAAGAGAGCCTCTGGGATGCCAGGCCCGGATAATCCATATATGCGGTATGATCATCTAGTTTGGGGCACTTAAGTTCCTCTGAACTATCTTTTAAACTACATTCCTTAAGTCCACTTGCTAACTGCTCTGTATCCTCAATATTTGATAAACCAGCCATAATATTATGATTATCTGCTGTTCCGATAGGGTAGAAACTAAATTTGCATTTAAAAATAAAAATTGTTCTTATCCTACGTTCACCTCATAACTACTAATATAAGTAAGTTGAACGGAAATAAATAAATTTATTTTAAGTGATCATGTTGTGCTTTTGACGTATTGCGACGCTAATTAATTCTATTACTATTTCCATCAAACAGCGTGCCACCAGCATAATGTACTGATAACTCAACGCAGCCTAACCATGGAATTCATAGTGATATGTGACCAGTAAAGGCCAAAAAGCTGCAAATCCATGTGGTGGATTGAGACTAATTTATCCTCATCTCTCTTCGTTGGCCTTTTCAGTACGAGAAAGTCTAACAGCACTATTTGTTGAATGATGCCATGATTACCGCGAAATGGGGTAATGATATCGATCAAGGGCAAAATGCATGGATTTCCTGGTTTTCAGAAGTGTTCTGAAGTAGTTGTAATTTTCAACTTTGGTAAAATTCAGCATATCATGAAATCCAGTGTTGGTACCATGTGCCAACTCGGCAACTATGGTGTTGATATAGTGTACCGACCTGGCAGCCAGTGTTCGCATCAAATAACTACTAGGAAACCATATTGCCGGTACCCTTCATAGGCTCGTTATATAAATTATATATAGTAAATTGTCGTTGAAGTCGCATTGTCGAAAACTTTACATCAAGTTGGTTTCACTACTGCAGGTTTACATATTCGTATAGGGGATTGTACCGTCATACTTTCCCACATTCCTCACCAAAACATAGAGTGGATAAAGGACGAAATACGGCTCCTCCTGATATGTCGCCAATAAGCACGAAACGAACGTGCACAAGAAATTATACTTTCTGATTTTGTTTATCCTTCTGATCTAATTTGAAATAATTTAATAGATGCGCTACACCTAATGCACAATTATCAGTCAGTTCTTTAAACAAAATGACAAGTACTTCACATGGCCTAAACTTTAAGCTTAACCAGAATCCCACTTCAATATTTATCACGCATATTCAACACATTCGGAATACACCAGGCGCTGGAAAATTTATATAGTAAAATTCAATTATCAGAAAATTCACTATGCCTATATATATATATATATATATATATATATATATATATATATATATATAATCATTCATTAGATCGATGTGAGTTTACCTTAATCCTACGCAAGAAATTATGATTTGTCCATATTTAGTAAACCTTCCACCAGGTTCCATGTATTGAAAGGAATCTGCAGGTCGTTCAGCTTAAACTGAACGTTCACTAGGAGTCCGAATTTAGTGAATTCGGTTATCATAACGAGAATCCCCTCATAAATGCATATATTCGACAAACTTGAATATCACTAAACGCGTGAATATATATAAAGCAACTTTCACTAGGCTGCTTCAAACCAGCTCATCAGGAACCGGGAATTACTTTGTCACTCTCGGTCTTCCAGTTTCAATCGAAGCCAATCCCTAATTTAAAAAGTCCCATATTCAAAACCATTGAAGTTCGCTAGGTGGAGGAATAAATAAACAATGATCATATTCACAACCTAAGCAATCATGAGTCGTCCACACGTAACGAACAGTTCAATAGGCCCCATGTGTTAAGAGAAAACTGCGGATCGTTTACCTTAAGGATCATACTGCGTCCATGTCTAAGTATATACCCAACACCTTTGAATGTCTTTAAGCGCCAGACTGTGTATAAATTGTCCCAAAACAGCTGCGAATTCTCGTTACTTCTAAAAAATTAATTATAAGCTGCCAAAAATTACATCTTAGTTCATCAAGCTCAGAGTATTGAGTGGATTTTGTAGGTCGTTTAGCATAAAGCGAATAATGTCTTCAAATTTGAAACATATATTTAATACATTTGAATTCCCCGTTAGTAATCGTGAACTGTCAATGACTATCAAACTGTCCATCATGTTCAAAGAATTCAGTGGATTCTGCATGTCGTTTAGCTTAATCAGAACCTTGTCACCCAATCAAGAAGGAATGAGTTCAACATCTTTGAAATTAACATAAGATTTCCGCACTTACGCAACGTATCAGCATTTCCCATTTATGAAGTGGAGTCTGTGGTTTGTTAAATTAAGAGTAATCCCGATTCCACCTAAAAAACATATTCATCACATTGGAAATTGACTAAGCGCCTTGTTATGCATATAATAACTTTCGCTGGACTGCTACGAGGTCACGCTATTTCTAGTTAAGTAATCAGGCAATGTAAAAATTAACCAAGTGGTGAATTCTGTGGATTCTGTAGGATGTAGAGCTTAACGAGAAGCCATCTGCATTACTAAAAAACTTACATTCAACAAAACGGAATCTCCCTAAGCGTGAGAAAAATCAAATTGTGGCATTCATTGGACCGTTGAACGTTAATGTTATTTCAACATAAGAAGTAATGGGTGTCCGCATTTACCAAACGGTTCACCAGGCCTCGTGTATTGATAGGACCCTGTAGGTCGCTATTTCAACGAGAATCCAGTCTCCAAATTGCATATTTATAGCCACCTACTTTCATATTCACTTAGCGCAGGTTCTGTGTAAAATATTTTTCTGTATACAACTGCGAGTTCACGTTGCATCTATGAAAGTAAATATGAGCTGTCAATAATTATCACGGCGTTCATCAGGCCCTATGTATTCAAAGGATTCTTCAGGTTGTTTAGCATAACGGGGGGTCCTGTCTCCACTTTATAATCTTATATTCAAAACATTGCAAATTCACTCAGAACCTGATTATGTATACGATAAATTTCACTTGGTATCTGAGATGTTACTTTACTTCTATATAAATAATAGTTAGCTGTCAAAAGTGACCGGACTGTTCGGAAGATAACGTGAATACAGTAGATCTGTTGGTCTGTTAGCTTAAGTAGTATCCCATCCGAAATTTAAAATGCCATATATACATTTAAATTTTGCTAGAAGCCAGAATAAGCATACGATAATATCGACAAGACCGCTGCGAATTTCTGTTTCCACACTTACTTGCCGGCTTACCAGACTCAGTGCATTCAGTGACACTCGCAAGTCGTTTAACTTAACCGATATCATGTCTGCACATATAAAATGTACTTTAAACATCTTTGAAATACACCAAGAAAAGAATATATATGCTGCGTGTTCAAGTCACTTCTATTTAAGTAATCGTTTCAAAAAGTTGTCAAAAATGTCACCATGCCCCTGAAAACGATGGGTAAAATATTTCTTTTACCTTAACTAGAAATCTGTCTCCACTTGTAAGAGACTTGTATGCAACACCATCGAAATTCTCCGGATGCCAAGTAACGTATAGAATATGCTTCAATAGACTGCTGCGAGTTCACGGTAATTCCACGTAACTAATCATAAATTGTTAACAGGTAAAAGATTGTGCACAATACCCTTGTTATCAGTGTTTTCCGTAGGTCTTTCAGCCTAAATAACAGCCTTTCTCCATTCGAAAATTCTCATATTTAACAAATTCTAATATCACTAATCGCCAGAATAATTATTCAGTTACTTTCACTAGACTGCGTCTAGTTTACATTATTTCTACGTAATTGATCATTGAATGCTTTTGGTCGTTTAGCCAAGCAAAAAGTCTGCCTCCGCCTTAAACAGATTTATATTCTACACCTTCGTATTTCATTATGTACCGGTCTATGTACAAAATAAATTTTGCTAGATTTTTGCAAGTTCACTTTATACATACTTAAGCATTCAGGAGCTATCAATACTTACCAGACAGTTGACCAGTTTCCGTGAATTCAGTGGAACATGTAAATCGTTTAGCTAAGCCAGAACGTCTCCACATATTGAACAATTTTAAATACACTAAGCGCCGACAAATATCTAGAGCAGCATAGATTAGACACCAGTGTGTTCAGGCTACTTCTACTTAAGTTATCATGAGTTGTCCACACTTATCAAACGTTCCGTCAGGCACCGTGTTTTCAATGGAAATCTGTCGCCTCTTTACAATGGCTCATATTCAACATCATCGAAAGTTAATAATGGCCCGAATAAGTATACGGTGAATTTAATGTGACTGCTGCTTGTTCATGGAACTTCTAATTTAATAAGCATTACCTGTAAAAATTCACTAGACAGCTGACCAGAAACCCACGTATTCAGTGGTGTATAAAGGTACTCTAGCTTAACCAGAATCCTGTCTCTTTAAATAAACTTATGTGGTTAGAGCAACAGATTCCGAAGCTGACGTGCCCACGTTCGAGCCCTGTCCGCGGCAAATTCCAAACATTACGTGATGAGATCCCAACAAGGTCGAAACCGGTCTGCTGGATGAATTGTCTTTCCCACACTTTACAATACCTAGTTCATACTAACATATGTATGTGCATAATTGGTCAGGTCTTTATATCAAGATCGCAAGCTTGATTAAAATTAACTGTTATCACAGCCTGCGCAACCAGTGTTCGTTTAATTATCTTAACCAACTTCGAATTTTGACCAAGTGCCACAAAAGTTCACAATAACTTTCACTAAATTGCTACCAGTTTACATTTCTTAGGCGTTTGTAATTCTGAGCTGTCAACAATTAACACACTGCTCACTAGGCCACCTTTCAGTCTGTCGATTCTTTAGATCGGTTAGCCGAACCAGTAGCCTGTCTCCAATTTAAACCAACATATATTCATCACCTTACAAATTTACTGAGGGACGGAATATGTAAACATTAACTTTTCTTAGACTATTCTAAAAGATATATTTGTTGTCTCAGTGCTGTCCTTTTCTTTTCGGATTTGACCGCATTTTGCTTGTGCGGGACAATTGGTAGCACTCATAGGTCGGTAAAATCTTGAACTTCCTTCATATTCAAATGATGTAATTTTTGGCCTCAATTGATGGGTTCTCACTTGTCCCTTCTTCTTTAAGCCTTCAATTAGCTGATTGTCTGAAAATGACGTTGGATCAAGATTCTTCTTCTTAGACTAGTTCGAGTTTATGTTGCTTCTACGTAACTAAGCATAAATTATCAAGAATTATCGGACGGTTCACCAGGCTCCGTGTATTTAGTGGATCCTTAGTTTAATCAGAAGCTAGTTTCTATTTTATAGTCTTATATTCAAAATCTTATAAATTTAATAGGCACCGGAATAAGAATACAGCAACTTTCACTAGACTGCTGCAACTTCATTTTAATTCTGCATTTGTAATCATGTGCTTTCAACAGTTACAAGACAGTTCACCAGTTCCCATGTATTCAGTGGATCCTGTAGGTCGTTTAGTTTAATCAGAAGCCTGTTTCTATTATAAAAAGTCTTATATTCAACATCTTCGAAATTTAATAAGCGCCGAAATAAGAATAAAGCAACTTTCACTAGACAGCTGCGACTTCACTTTACTTCAGCGTTTGTAATCATGTGTTGTCAACAGTTACCAGACGGTTCACCAGTCCCCGTGTAATCAGTTGATTCTGTCGGTCGTTTAGACGCTTTCTTCTGGAAGTTTTGTTCGCGGTAGGCTATAATTTTTTAAAAAAATTAAGGTTTCATTTACAAATAAAAAACATATACTATTACTATTTCGTGTGACCTCGTCAGGAACACGTGTAACGCTTATTGCTTGAAATAAATACATATTTTACCTCCTAAATGGATAAAATTAATTTGAATCTATTAAATTTTTCAGCCTTTTTATTGTTTATTGGTGATTCAAAAATAAGTATGAAATTAATTCAACTGCAGATAAGTTAATAAATAAGAATTTTAATTGTGTTAAATTTATATCGCTTCTTCGCTGCTTTGTATAGATTTTGCAATATACCAGGCACGCTTTTATGCAAATAAAAATTTTGCGAATTCACATATTCTAGAAGCCTTGGCTGACAGTTTACGATATTATTTTCGTCTGATGCTATTAAAATTGATGAAAAAGCACTGATTGCAACAATTGGCCTGTTTATATGTTGAAAATGCTTGACTCAATAAACTATCATTAGCTTCGACATAGCATTTATTCCTGTATAACTACAAATTTAAGCATCACATGTTTGTTGAATTAATCCTATGTTGCTAAGATTTGTATTCTAATTTGTTCCACTATGCCAGTTAGAACCTCACCCATATACAGTACATGAAAATTGGCCACATTAAAATAATTAAATGAAAATTAGTTGCGCGGGCGGTGACAACAATTACTTTAATTAGGGTTGTGGTCTTAATATTAACACGTGACACATCCTGTAAATACATTTTTCAGTATAAACTAAGCATTGTATAGTGTAGAAAAGAAAATTCATCCAATAGACTGACTTCGTCCTTATTGAGAACTCATGACGTACTGTCCAGAAAGTTGCCGCAAACGGGGCTCGAACCTGGGCACGTCTGCTTTGGAATCTGGTGCTCTAACCACTTGTTTAAAGGGATACCATATAAGCTCCACCTAAAGTACAACCTAACCAAGAAACATTAGTTAGTATATAACTGAAAATTGGGTGTAGTGTGCGGCAGGGTGGCTCAGAGGTTAGAGCATCAGATTCCGAAGCAGAAGTGCCTAGGTTCGAACCCCGTCTGCAGCAAATTCTCGACAGTACGTGATGAATTCCTAATAAGAACGAAACCGACCTACTGGATGAATTTACTTTCCATACTATATAATACTTCGTTTATACTGACAAACGTGTGTACATAATGGGTCAGGTGTTTATATTAAGATCGCAACCCTGATTAAAGTAATTGGCCATACTTTTTTATGTTGTTCTACGACAGCTGATAACGAGGTCGGAAATTCACTTCCAAGAATTGATCTAGAAACCCGACAACACGAAGTTTGCTTCTCATTATCTGCAGTTATTCTTGCAACCTACGTTCTGAGCAAATCTACCAGATATCGCGGGCTCGGTTTACCACCAAGTTAAGCCTTTCGCTTTAAGTAAAACATTTTGCGACGAATAGCCACCGCTGTAAACATTGGTTTCTTGCAAGCGGCCATCGAATTACTGTTATTTTTGTCGAGTATGATTTTTCAACAGAGAAAAGTCAGTGTACCGTCTTCTTAGACTTCATAAGATGAACTTTACCTGATCTTTTTTGCACAACAGGATAGTTTCATACGTGTCCACACATCCTCTAAAAAAATTAAGACAATCATTAACGAGTATCTTTATGAGTAGACACCTCATCCGTCCAAATGTAAACTATTAATGGAGCAGGTGATTAATTTCGTGTAAACGGCTCATTAATACTTATGCATGACTGACTTCATGACAGTTACACATAACTACGAACAAGCGTTCGCCCATCTTATTAAAACACCAAACCCTGAATTCTATTTACTCTGTTCACGCACCAGGCTAGATGTTAGGGCAACTATATCGTTAATAACATTATGAATACATGAATTAATGTTTTAGTGTATTATATGAAATTCAGGAATTAGGAAAAACACGGTTAATTAAAGAGAGGATCTGTGTTGCACATTTCGACAAAATCTCTCAAGATACTTTGATGCTCATTAGCGAATATGTTCATCAGATGATATCTAATCCTACCAAATATAAATAGTTAAAAAAGAAAATAATAAATTTAGTTTAAATCGTATTTTATACACATTAATGACGTATTTCATGAAAATTATTGACATTGCATTAAATATGCGTTTTTTCATGTGTGCATGCGTATAAACATGTCAATTATTCAATTAAATATAAATACACACGCATAGATATGTCATATTAAAGACACCATCACTAAATGCTAACTCATCTTTACACGCATCAGACTAACTGATATGATTGAAAGTATTTATGTGTATGTAGCCAACACACCGTTAATAGACTTATTTATAAATTAATTAATGCTTTATTCTTTTACATGTTAAAAACAAATTTTAAAAGCAACATAAATAATTGTGCAGAGGGCAATGTTGCACATTTACTTATTTTCTTTAAAAAAATATTTCAATAATCACTAACGAGTATTTTCATTAGTCGATAGCTAATTTTAGAAAAACGGCTTCATTTGATCTCGTAGATGACTGATTCTATGATTATCCACCTCCTTTTGAAACAAATTCATTTTAAATTCTGCCTATTGTTCATAACACTACACTTGTCAATCTAAAAATAACGTTCTCGTAGATGCTATGATTATTGTTGGTCAAATCAGTAAACCCGCTGTCATATTACCAAAGATCCAAATTAGTTAAAATAAATCAGCTTTCATCAAACCTAGGTTTGGTTTTCACGTCTACGCACTTTATGTGCGAACATTGAAACAAATTTGCCAAGAAAAAGCTCTAGCAGATACGTAGGACAAAATTATAAATTGATAAATATTGCGCGAACGAAACTTAAAATACCGGACCCTTCAAGTATAAAGGATCAGTGTGTACCACACGTTTTATGGTTCCGAACCACTTGTACCACGAAATTTGCTGAAACTGAGCAGTAGGAAGTCGAGTTTGGCTTTAGCTCACGAGCTGAAGCTTAATTAAATGAATGGATTATTGTAAATATCCGACTTTGTGCGGCACGCTTAGACTTTTGAAATTGCTTCCCTTTCGTCGCATCTGCGTTTTCTTCCACTGATTGTAGTACAGCCGAAAACAATGACGCTTTCTATCCCGAAGAGTTCTCTTATAATTAAAGCAGGTATTTAAGATACATTCTCGGTTATGGGTGACATTAATGTTCAAGTTGGCGCTTAAGGGACGTAGAATTTCAACTACTTGTCCGATATGCTTTAAACGCAATTCGCAACGATAATGGTAAATCCCAGTTCGGAAGCGTCAAGGAACATATATAATATTTAAATAATACAAATTTCAGATGCGATACAAGGCTTTGCGCCACACACCTTTCTCCAGGCCCTGGACAGGTCGGCTAAAATAGATGATGTAGCAATTAATTTTAGATAGCATGGTTGCACCAAGCACTGTCGTTCATTTCGGAACACTTATGTTATAGATTTGTACTCACATTTTACGAAAAGCCAAATAAGAATAAACATTCAAAAGGTGTAAGTAAACTTGAATAGCGGTCTTTCCGAAAGGAATATAACGATTTTCTAAAATAGATACCAACTGTTTTTAATGGTGGAAACTCAAACTCGCTATGAGCAAGGATATGATACACAATCCATAATGCATATAAAATGTGTGTCATTTGACAATAATTGATTGCGCTGGTGGTGGTAACAATTCTTTAAATCAAGTTTGCGAGCTTGAAGTAAACACCAATCCCATTGTATTAAACAAGTCGTCGAACAGCATAACAAAACTATCGCCAGCCGCAACGCACTGACGCGTTTCGATCTTCCTTGATCATCATCAGAGTACGACGGCAAACTGAATATCGAGGATCAAACCGCATTGAATATATATGGAAATCAAATTTAGATATGCGGCGCTCACCTCTAACAGTCTCGCATACATTGAGCTTGACTGGAAATGTCGGCTGCACAATTTCTATTCAGTCACGAACATTAATTGTTTGCAGCTTTCGCCACATATACATATATAGACAATACAATTTAAGAATAATTGATTGCGCGGGTGGTAGTAACAATTCTTTAAATCAAGTTTGCGAGCATGAAGTAAACACCAATCCCATTGTATTTAACCAGTCGTCGAACAACATAACAAAAGTACCGCCAGCCGCAACGCACTGACGCGTTTCGATCTTCCATGATCATCATCAGAGTACGACGGCAAACTGACTATCGAGGATCAAACCGCATTGAATATATATGGAAATCAAATTTAGATATGCAGCTCTCACCTCTAACAGTCCCGCATACATTGAACTTGACTGGAAATGTCAGCTGCACAATTTCTATGCAGTCACGAACATTAATTATTTGCAGCTTTCGCCACATATACCTATATAGCCAATACAATTTAACAATAATTGATTGCACGAGTGATGGTAACAATTCTTTAAATCAAGTTTGCGAGCATGAAGTAACCACCAATCCCATTGTATTTAACCAGTCGTCAAACAACATTTGCTGTCTTACTCTGATGATGATCATGGAAGGTCGAAACGCGTCAGTGCGTTGCGGCTGGCGGTAGTTTTGTTATGTTGTTCGACGACTGGTTAAAAACAATGGGATTGGTGTTTACTTCAAGCTCGCAAACTTGATTTAAAAAATTATTACCACCACCCGCGCAATAAATTATTGTTAAATTGTATTGTTTATATATTTATATGTGGCGAAAGCTGCAAGCATTTAATGTTCGTGACTGCATAGAAATTGTGCAGCCGACATTTCCAGTCAAGTTGAATGTATGCCAGACTGTTAGAGGTGAGAACTGACATCTAAATTTGATTCCCATATATATTCAATGCTGTTTGATCCTCGATGGTCAGTTTACCGTCGTACTCTGATGATGATCATGGAAGGTCGAAACGCGTCAGTGCGTTGCGGCTGGCGGTAGTTTTGTTATGTTGTTCGACGACTGGTTAAATACAATGTGATTGGTGTTTACTTCAAGCTCGCAAACTTGATTTGAAGAACTGTTTGTCATTGTTGGCTCCCGCAGAATTAGTCATTAAGTCTCTGATACGTCTGTGGGGAATCACGAATTTAGGTGCCAAATTCCAATTCGATAGGCTTATAATTACATTTGTAGAGCTTTTAGATGCTAACTTTATCACAGTCTGGATATTGGTCTGAAAACAATTTGAACATGCAAGTTTAAAAATATGGAAGCGCTCGAATCAGATAACAACCGATGTTGCGAAAACTCGATCGTCGAGCAGCTGCAAGTAAGTCGAATGTTAGCTAAACAAGTATTGCTTGTAACAATAACCTAATAGCCGATAAAATGTGTTGTCAAGATAGATACGCTTAACACTTCAATTTTCTTGGGCACTTGCATCAATCTCTGTGTCACTTATGCGGATCGATAATCTCCAACAGACAATAGAGTTAAAAAGAAGGAATGTGATATTATCTCTTAAACAGCGCAGAGCTACAGGCTCTGATGCTCTGCCGCCGACTTTATTCATGGATGGTGACACTTGAATGACAAAATTGAGAAGAACGAGTATGATTGCATCATGGACTATTTTGTATGGACACTATTTGTACTTTAAGGCAAATTCTTGAACAACGACGAGTATATCGCTGTCACACAGTTTTATTAGTAGTATTGGTGGTAGCGGTAGTAGTAGTAATAGATGCATTAAGCACGGCGGATCTTATCTTCGTCCACAATGAATTCAAATTTTCGCCATGAAGACTTGTTAACTATGATTTCAAAAAATCCTCATTATTTTTGTTTTATGACGTCTTTTCAAGTTTAATTACATTTTTAATGGTTTAATCTTGTTTCTCTTTCCGAAAATTGTGAGTGCATGGCCGAGTTGAAATACGCATCATAAAACGAGCTACAGTTCTGTATGCAGCCACGCCATTTATAAGTAACTGCTACATGATCTATTGGAGCCCATACTTGTCCAGGGCCTGGAGTACGCTCTGTGGCGCAATACGTGAACTTTTTATTACACACGTGTAATCTATGCTCAGTGCAACTTTACAAGTCATTTACTAATATCGTTGAGAATTACGCTTAAAGAATATCGGACAAGTAATTGAAATTCTACGTCCATTAAGCGCCCAACTTGATCAGTCATGTAACCCATAACCAATAATATATCTTAACTTCTTCCTTTACTTATTATGGAACTTAACTCGGGATAGAAAGCGTCATTGTTTTCGTCTGTAACACAATCGGTGGGAGCATACGCAGATGTAACCAAAGGGCAACGATGAAAAAGGTTTCTTGCATCGATTTCATTAGTCTTTAAGCATGTCGCACAAAGCCGGATGTTCACAATAATTGAATTAGTTGAACAAGCTTCAGCTAGTGAGCTAAGGACAAAACCGATTCCCTACTGTTAATCTAGAGCTTCCTCTTGCCAAATTTGTTCTAATGTTCGCACATAAAGTGCGCTGGCGTGAAAGCCGAAATTAGGTTTGATGAATGATAGTTTAACTGAACCATTTCAGATATTTGGAAATATGATCAACATCCAAAATATTCATAGCATCTACAAGAGCATTATCATTAAATTGAGAGAAGCAAAGAAAGGGGAAATAGGTATAATTTGAAATAAGGTACCATGCCATAGCCTCATTTCGCTTATCCACGCTGCAAATCTCAACAAATGAGGCTATTTTTATACTGTGCGTCGGACAATGCACTATATATGCGTTATTTTTCATGCAATGCAATGTTATATTTGGGCTCTAGATAAGCGCTAGGTTGTACATTCATAGTAAAGATGATTTGTGTTCAGTTTCCTTTTCGTGGTTAGTCTGCCAACAAAGACTGGTGTGCACCACCCGCTCAGGTGTCAGTGGTCAAAGCTTCCCTCAGCAGCTGAAGCTTTCCTTTTGCGCTTGGCAAGCTTGCTCTCATTTCGTCGCTACTCATTTGACTTTAAGAGTTATTACATATATAAACCGGACTTGAGGCTTCACATGAAACGGAATGATGGTTGTATCACACTAGACCTTGGAAGGTTCATTCTGTCATGCAGATAGGTAACAAAAAGAAATTTTCACATGAACTGAATATAAGCTAGTGATTAATTGTGTTACTGCGTTTCTACATGTGCGTTTTAAAACCGCAGTTCGTTTTTGTATATTTTACGCATTTAATACATTCTGCTTTTATCAGTTGAGTTGATTGTTAGACTAAAAAATAATCCCATTTAACTGCGTTGTACGAAGCTACTAAAAAATAAGTTTATGCTTGAACGCACAAGGCGTTTCTTAATGTACATTACATATACATTAGAGTGGCTGAGTTCTAGTATATACATCAATTTAAATTACTCGTGACGCAATTGCCTCGTCAAGTTGTCAATAATACATTTATGTTAAAGCAAACACGATGAGGCAAGTAAGAGGAAACGGTTTCATTTGTGATAGATTGCCGAAAAGATTCCATAAATGATGCTGCTTAATTTCGACACACGGAACCAAGAAAACGTTACATAAGACGGTTAGCACATATGCCATTTAAACCCAGAACCTGCTACCCGATAACGTGAATAACCAGTTTTAATCGTAGGAACGTTGAATCAGTATACTTCATTAATACGACATTGTAGCACTAAAGGGTGTTGTTAATCACCTGGTACAAATGACGCCGTCAGAGAAAAATATAAATGTCACAAACATATTTGATAGCGAACAAGTTTCAAGCGTATTTCCACAGAACCATAACGTGTCCATTTTCAACGATTCAAGTTTGTTTCTATCAGAGAAACAATGCGAAGACTTATCATTTGAAGCAAAATTCTGTATATTTCCAAACGAAAGGAACCAGACGTCAGAGGTAAGAATTAAAGCCGCAATGGACAGTGTGTTTGACGTTATATTCGAAACTATAGAAGATGTCTCTAGCGCTCAACTTAAGCGTGCCACATACGAGAGATTCAAATTACGCCAAACAAAAAAATTAAATAGAGTCTAGAATGATTTAAAAAATAATGGAAAAAATTGAAAATCTATAATGACGTCAGATAGATGTTCGAATACTGTAATTATTAATACAAATTTTGCACAGTAAATAAAAACATCCACAATTTGTCATTATGGACAGATTGTGGACGGTTAGTTAGAACTTTGGGTCTATAGAGATGCCGATTAAGCTCCACCTAAAGGAAAGGCTAACCAAGAAACATTAGTTAGTATAAAATTGGAAATTTTGTGTAGTGAGCAGTAGGGTGGCTCATTGATTAGATTACCACAGTCTGAAGCATACGTGTTCAGATTCGAGCACTGTCCACATAAAATTCTGAACAGTACGTGATAAGTTCCAAATAAGGAGGAAACCAGTCTGCTGGATGAATTGCTTTTCTTACCTTAAACAGTGCTTAGTTTATACTGACAAAAGTATGTGCATAATGCGTCGTGTGTATATCAAGATCAGACCTTGATTAAAGTAGTAGTTATTAACGGCCGTGCAATCAACGTTCGTTTAATTGTATGAATATTTAGAAAAAATGGTAGTTTAAGAAGGAAAATGCTCCGAAAGCAGATACGGATTGAACAACAAATTAATTGTCCCCAAAACAATCTTCAGCATACCCTGAATTCCATTGCGTTAGAACTTTGTACCGACTCGGAAACTACTGTGTTGGTACCATGTAACGATTCGACAACCATAGTGTTGGTATCATATTCTGACACAACAAACAGTGTTGGTACCCTTTTCAGGCTCGGTATATATGAATACTATATATAGTGAGTTGGCTTTGAAGACGCATTGTCGAAGACCTTATATGAAGTTAGATTCACTACTGCAGGTTTACATATTCGTATATGAGATTGTACCGACCAATTGTCCTACACTTCTCGCCCAAATATATAATGGGTACAAGGTGTAATATCGGCTCTAATTAAAGAGTAGCCAGTAAGTACGGAACGAATGTGCACATGAGATTATATACTACGTGCATGCTGTATTTGGTTCCTTCTACCGGTGCTATTTATACTAATTTGTTGCTAGGTGCGCAACACCTAACACACAATTGCATATATATTAGTTCTCCACAACAAACAGTATCTAAGCTCGATTCCAGTTTCGAAGATGTGAATTTGATATTTTATGCAATATTTATTTTATAACGTATATGTACACTTATATACGTGCATGCAGAATTATCAGATTTTGTGAGTTTTTTGCAGCATAATATCACATTGTTAATAGTTTCATCAACTGTTAGTCTGCTGAAACACGCCTACACAAAACCTGCCACGATTTAGCGAATAAGCAGACAAATGACAGCTAAAGTGGACTTGTGCGCGTGGCCTGTCAAACAGCTTAAGCGACTAGTTGAGATTGTTTCAAAAACACGATATCAAACTGAACCAGATAGGCATTTATTTCCTTGATTTTTTCACTAAAAATAACCACAAACAGGCACAGAACACATGGGACGTTAATGTACAGCAAAGCGCAGCAAACGAGATATAGGCGCACCACACAGGAGAGTGTCATGTAACACGATTAAACTAAGTGACAAAATACTTTAAACTCAAATCCATTCAGGAAATTTACACAGAACTTACAAACTAATGGTTATGTAATGGTCGTCATTATGAAGAATTAAAATCTAAGCCTGCGATAGTGCTGGATAGTGTCTTGCTATCTATCGTAATTTAGCTTGTCCAACAGAAATCTCTGGTTACATCAGCCGCTGCTGAGTGTTTCAGGCGAATTAGTTATGCAGCAGCTACAACGAGTCATGCGACAATTTCTCCTTTGCCCTCAAACGATATATCCTGAAATCAAAGATTTTCTGATGATCCTGTATGGTGCTGAACCCTAAGCAATGTCTCTCTCTGCAATTGTCATTATTTATAAATCGCTGCAAACCAATCCTCTGCTCTGTTTTACAGAGAACACTGTCTTCTAGGCGAAAGCAGGCCTTTAACAAAGAGCTAATTTTACGAACCAATTAGCGAACATGGCCATTACTCGATAATCCAAACTCATGGCACCTCGCGTAAGACTTGAGAATGCATTAGTTGGAGCATTGTCTGAGAAAGTCGTTTACATATCTTACTGGCAAAAGCAATTATGCTATTCCGGTGAATTGAAGGAACCGCATAGGATATAAACCAGCACTGATATGACGAATTGGAACTATGAGTTGACGGCAATACCACTACAGGAATCAATTTTAGTCATAGTTGGGATAACGTTTGGACTTGAAACTAGTTGTCAGAATCACTGATAAAGCTCGTACCATTGACACATTGAGTATCAGTCATTGGAAAAATAGTTACTATCTACTTTCGTTATGCTCACCAGTTTGCGCCTCAACATGAACATGTTAGTGGGTGCTAACAACACTATTTCACATCGTTCAGTGAACCACATTTCGCCATTTAAAATTTAGTCAGACATTTTAAGCTGTTTTCAGGAAATCATCATTTATATTTAGCTGAACAATTTATATAGTAGGTATACTTTTTAAACTGAATTTTATGAATACAGATATACTCCGAACCAATTGCATTTTGTTGGTAACAAACGACGGTTTTTTTAAAATTAATTACCTAGTAGATTTATTGTATTTGAACAAGCGTAATCTACTACCTAATTCATGTTTCGACTGACAAGATTCATTCAATTGGCTTAGTCAGCCAATTGCCAGTATACCAAATAGCTATTTGTTGATTTAAGTTAAATTAACACCTCTCGGTAAAACTGACAGAATCGAAACAAAGTGTTACATATTAAATTCAAACAAGTCATTAGAATTCCTTCTAATTATTTTTTACATAAACAGATAAAATATAATTAAACCGAAGGGTGATAACAAAGGTCATAATGCGGGTCTTGATATAAACAATTGACCCATTAATTTACTTACATATGTCGGTATAAACTAAGAATTGTATAGTGTAGAAAAGGCAATTCATCCAGTAGACCGGTTTCGTCCTTATTGGGAACTCATCAAGTACTGGCCAGAATTTGCCGCGGACAGGATACGAACCTGGGCACGTCTGCTTCGGAATCTGGTGCTCTAACCACTGAGCTATCCTGCCGCACACTACACTACACACAATTTTCAGTTATATACTAACTAATGTAACTTGGTTAGTCAATTTTTCCTTTAGGTGGAGCTCATATGGCATCCATTTAGACCCAAAGTTCCAACTAACCATGCCCAATCTGTCATTACTGAACAGACACCACATTACATGGGGAAGTGGTATTGAAATGAACATTTATATAATTAAACGAACATTGGTTGCGCGGGTGGTGATAACAATTATTATAATCAAGGTTGCGGTCTTGATATAAACACCTGACCCATTAATTACTTACATATGTCAGTATAAACTAAGAATTGTATAGTGTAGAAAAGGCAATTCATCCAGTAGACCGGTTTCGTCCTTATTGGGAACTCATCAAGTACTGGCCAGAATTTGCCGCGGACAGGATACGAACCTGGGCACGTCTGCTTCGGAATCTGGTGCTCTAACCACTGAGCTATCCTGCCGCACACTACACTACACACAATTTTCAGTTATATACTAACTAATGTAACTTGGTTAGTCAATTTTTCCTTTAGGTGGAGCTCATATGGCATCCATTTAGACCCAAAGTTCCAACTAACCATGCCCAATCTGTCATTACTGAACAGACACCACATTACATGGGGAAGTGGTATTGAAATGAACATTTATATAATTAAACGAACATTGGTTGCGCGGGTGGTGATAACAATTATTATAATCAAGGTTGCGGTCTTGATATAAACACCTGACCCATTAATTACTTACATATGTCAGTATGAAACTAAGAATTGTATAGTGTAGAAAAGGCAATTCATCCAGTAGACCGGTTTCGTCCTTATTGAACTCATCAAGTACTGCGCCATGAATTTGCCGCGGTCAGGATGCGAACCTGGGCATCGTTGCTTCGGAATCTGGTGCTCTAAACTCTGTGATATCCTGCAGCACAATACACTACACACAAGTTACATTAGTTAGTATATAACTGAAGAATTGTGTGTAGTGTAGTGTGCCAGGTAGCTCAGTGGTTAGGCACCAGATTGACGCAGAGTCCAGGTTCACCTGCCCAATCTGTCCATACTGACAGTTCCCACATAATGGGACGAAAACGGTACGGATAATGCCTTTTCACCTATACAATTCTTAGTTTCTGTAACATATGTAGTAATTAATGGGTCAGGTGTTTATATCAAGACCGCAACCTTGATTATAATAATTGTATCACCACCCGCGCAACCAATGTTCGTTTAAATATATAAATGTTCATTTCAATACCACTTCCCATGTAATTGGTGTCTGTTCAGTAATGACAGATTGGGCATGGTTAGTTGGAACTTTGGGTCTAAATGGATGCCATATGAGCTCCACCTAAAGGAAAAATTGACTAACAAGTTACATTAGTTAGTATATAACTGAAAATTGTATGTAGTGTAGTGTGCGGCAGGATAGCTCAGTGGTTAGAGCACCAGATTCCGAAGCAGACGTGCCCAGGTTCGTATCCTGTCCGCGGCAAATTCTGGCCAGTACTTGATGAGTTCCCAACAAGGACGAAACCGGTCTACTGGATGAATTGCCTTTTCTACACTATACAATTCTTAGTTTATACTGACATATGTAAGTAATTAATGGGTCAGGTGTTTATATCAAGACCGCAACCTTGATTATAATAATTGTTATCACCACCCGCGCAACCAATGTTCGTTTAATTATATAAATGTTCATTTCAATACCACTTCCCCATGTAATGTGGTGTCTGTTCAGTAATGACAGATTGGGCATGGTTAGTTGGAACTTTGGGTCTAAATGGATGCCATATGAGCTCCACCTAAAGGAAAAATTGACTAACCAAGTTACATTAGTTAGTATATAACTGAAAATTGTGTGTAGTGTAGTGTGCGGCAGGATAGCTCAGTGGTTAGAGCACCAGATTCCGAAGCAGACGTGCCCAGGTTCGTATCCTGTCCGCGGCAAATTCTGGCCAGTACTTGATGAGTTCCCAATAAGGACGAAAACGGTCTACTGGATGAATTGCCTTTTCTACACTATACAATTCTTAGTTTATACTGACATATGTAAGTAATTAATGGGTCAGGTGTTTATATCAAGACCGCAACCTTGATTATAATAATTGTTATCACCACCCGCGCAACCAATGTTCGTTTAATTATATAAATGTTCATTTCAATACCACTTCCCCATGTAATGTGGTGTCTGTTCAGTAATGACAGATTGGGCATGGTTAGTTGGAACTTTGGGTCTAAATGGATGCCATATGAGCTCCACCTAAAGGAAAAATTGACTAACCAAGTTACATTAGTTAGTATATAACTGAAAATTGTGTGTAGTGTAGTGTGCGGCAGGATAGCTCAGTGGTTAGAGCACCAGATTCCGAAGCAGACGTGCCCAGGTTCGTATCCTGTCCGCGGCAAATTCTGGCCAGTACTTGATGAGTTCCCAATAAGGACGAAACCGGTCTACTGGATGAATTGCCTTTTCTACACTATACAATTCTTAGTTTATACTGACATATGTAAGTAATTAATGGGTCAGGTGTTTATATCAAGACCGCAACCTTGATTATAATAATTGTTATCACCACCCGCGCAACCAATGTTCGTTTAATTATATAAATGTTCATTTCAATACCACTTCCCCATGTAATGTGGTGTCTGTTCAGTAATGACAGATTGGGCATGGTTAGTTGGAACTTTGGGTCTAAATGGATGCCATATGAGCTCCACCTAAAGGAAAAATTGACTAACCAAGTTGCATTAGTTAGTATATAACTGAAAATTGTGTGTAGTGTAGTGTGCGGCAGGATAGCTCAGTGGTTAGAGCACCAGATTCCGAAGCAGACGTGCCCAGGTTCGTATCCTGTCCGCGGCAAATTCTGGCCAGTACTTGATGAGTTCCCAATAAGGACGAAACCGGTCTACTGGATGAATTGCCTTTTCTACACTATACAATTCTTAGTTTATACTGACATATGTAAGTAATTAATGGGTCAGGTGTTTATATCAAGACCGCAACCTTGATTATAATAATTGTTATCACCACCCGCGCAACCAATGTTCGTTTAATTATATAAATGTTCATTTCAATACCACTTCCCCATGTAATGTGGTGTCTGTTCAGTAATGACAGATTGGGCATGGTTAGTTGGAACTTTGGGTCTAAATGGATGCCATATGAGCTCCACCTAAAGGAAAAATTGACTAACCAAGTTACATTAGTTAGTATATAACTGAAAATTGTGTGTAGTGTAGTGTGCGGCAGGATAGCTCAGTGGTTAGAGCACCAGATTCCGAAGCAGACGTGCCCAGGTTCGTATCCTGTCCGCGGCAAATTCTGGCCAGTACTTGATGAGTTCCCAATAAGGACGAAACCGGTCTACTGGATGAATTGCCTTTTCTACACTATACAATTCTTAGTTTATACTGACATATGTAAGTAATTAATGGGTCAGGTGTTTATATCAAGATAAAATAAATGCAGGTCAACTCATAACAAATCCTCACTATCATTGGTATTTGATAAAATGCTCAGTAAAACAGACCCACTGTTGTCTCTAGTATATATTATGGCTATATGGCCAAAAAAACATAGTTCATTCATTGGGAGAAAAGAACAAAAATGACAGACAGGCGTGTAAGTATGTATTAGGTTCGCAAAACCTAATACATATTTGCATTTATATTAGCTCTTCGCAACAAACAGTATTTAACTGTAAGACAGGAGTGTACTCTGTTTATGAAAGCGAGTTTTAGATCGATAATAAGGTGACAGCCAAGCTAATTAACTTTCTCATTACTTTACTCCGAGTAAGTGCGTTGCGACATTAAAAACAATGACAGTCATCAGCAAACACGACTGTAATATCATAATTTGCTGTCATTAAGTCAAAAATTTTGATGTATACGGACACAGGACAATAAAACAAAAGTAAAAAATCAGCTCGACAATTATTTTATTCACAATATGTATTTCAGCTAGTCAAAACATAAATTAAAGCCTCCTCATATAGATATGACATAATTTAATATAACGTTATATAAGCCACGAAAACGGAACCAAAAATAGGTTGCAATTAAATTAAATCAAGTCGACAAGAAAACAAGTGGAAGCAACATGCATCGAAAAAGCATATAGTTGTAAAACAAGTCAAAATTGACCCGGGTATGCCAAGACAAATGAAATCAATTTAAAATGGCCGTCCATGTTACGTAAACAACAAAGACTGCATAAATGCAGCAAAAATTCAACTCAACTTAGCATGTTAGAAATCAGTAAAACTCACGAAATAAATGAACATTTAATATTCGTTTACAGATATCGAAATATAGAAACAGAGACACAGATACACACATACGTACATGCATTCACGCATACATTCCGACACACAAGCAAATAAATGCATACATAGATACATATATGCATACATAGTTTCATACCTACATATATAAATACATACATAAAAACATGCATACATGTATACATACATGCATACATACATGCCTGCATGCATGCATGCATGAATACATATATACATACACGCATACCTATATACATACATCAATACATGTTTATGTAGATACATGCATACATACATGCATATGTAGATACATACATACATACATACATATGTAGATACATACATACATAAATACATACAAACATACATACATATGTAGATACATACATACATAAATACATAGAAACATACATACATGCATATAGACATACATACATATATACATACATACATACATACATACATACATACATACATACATACATACATACATACATACATACATACATACATACATACATACATACATACATACATACATACATACATACATACATACATACATACATACATACATACATACATACATACATACATACATACATACATACATACATACATACATACATACATACATACATACATACATACATACATACATACATACATACATACATACATACATACATACACATACATACATACATACATACATACATACATACATACATACATACATACATACATACATACATACATACATACATACATACATACATACATACATACATACATACATACATACATACATACATACATACATACATACATACATACATACATACATACATACATACATACATACATGCATACATACATACATACATACATACATACATACATACATACATAAATGCACACATGCGTACATTGAGAAATATAGAAATACATGTCTACAGAAACGCAAATCAATTTTCGTACCGTGGATTGAATTAGAGCCTGAAGCAGTGTGACCAAGAAATAATAGCGTTTTCAACAAACTCTTGCGGACTAAAAACGCATTCAGAAAGTCCACGGTGCATGTTATGTCAAGAATTATATTTCAATACCAAATTAACATTTATTGACGCCTTTTTCGTGCAAGTTCCTCGCAGAGCTTTAACTGAATTCATTTATCCCAACTTCCCTGGCTACCGTTACCTAAACTAAATTTTCAGGCGCCATACACGAGCTTCGGATTTGCATTCAATTCATATCATTAAAGCGTGGCAAAACACGTTCAATAAAAAATTAGTTTGTGAGAACTCACCCATGAGAAACTCTTTCAGTGCTGGCTCAAAATGGGAAAAATTCATATCATCAAGAGCAGCCATTATGTCTGTTGCTGACAGGGTCTTGCGGCGACTGGCTTCACAGTGAGCGGCTGCATTGGAGGTTACATAGAGAATAAAAGAGCTGGCCGCCTTACTTAGCGCAGATCGGGCCTCACGACTTATTAAAGTTTTCTCGGGTAACTGAACAGGCCAAGTAAAATAAAAACGGCATCTTAACTTAAACAATTTAAAGAAACGTTGATTTTATAACAGATGTAACAACATCAATCGCGTAACATGCCACTGAAGTCATTAAAGCCACTACATATTCACGTACATAAATTGAATAAAATTATAATGGGTACTTATATATATATATATATATATATATATATATATATATATATATATATATATATAAAACATTTACATTTAATAACAAAAGGTATGTATAACATAGAGTAATACGATTTACTTCGAGAATACTTAAATGCCATTTAAAATGTTTCAGCTAGCATTTGATTAAGTTTTACTTTTTATTCTTGCTAGTGGTTCTCGCTGGTTGTTTTGACTGTATGTTGGTGTGTGTTTTTGTGTCTAGGGTTTATTATTAATTCATTACGATATGATTTAAATCTGGTTATTCTTGTATTGATTGTGTGAAATTTGACCAGTTGCTATCCTTATTGCAAATTGGTTTTTCGAATGATTACCCCCGTGTGTTATCTATCACATCACATTTTCTGTAAGTTCCATTATGTCGCCCTGGTAAGAGCGCAGGGTTTACAGCTTGTAGTATTGATCCCTCATATT
The DNA here is from genome assembly GCA_029291075.1 of Eudiplozoon nipponicum. Lineage (NCBI taxonomy): Eukaryota > Metazoa > Platyhelminthes > Monogenea > Mazocraeidea > Diplozoidae > Eudiplozoon > Eudiplozoon nipponicum. The sequence goes on along the minus strand of JAQBSW010008355.1, from coordinate 1,431 downwards.
TTTTGCAATGTCTAACAATATAAGTAGTGAAACTGTCGCCGTTGGTCAAGATGTTTTTGTTTAAGATCATTGCCAATCCGATCGAATATTTGTTGAAGCTGGTCCAATGTGCGTTCGGGCTCGTACTAATGCAAGAAAATGGTCACTGGTTGTTTGGTTCGTGTCAAAGCGATTAAAATATAATGTTGGTGGAACATTTTAATGTTAAGGCCGGGTGCTAATTGTTTTATATAAATGTCTACGTTTATTGTTTTAAATTTCCGGATTTCACATGGTGTAGGACGGAAAATTTGTTAAACGACAGTGTACGCTTTAAACAATAATTGATTGCGCGGGTGGTGGTAACAATTCTTTAAATCAAGTTTGCGTGCTTGAAGTAAACACCAATCCCATTGTATTTAACCAGTCGTCGAACAACATAACAAAACTACCGCCAGTCGCAAAGCACTAACGCGTTTCGACCTTCCATAATCATCATCAGATTACGACGGCAAACTGACTAGCGAGGATCAAACTGCGTTGAATATATATGGAAATCAAATTTAGATATGCAGCTCTCACATCTAGCAGTCTTGCATACATTGTACTGGACTGGAAATGTCGGCTGCACAATTTCTATGCAGTCACGAACATTAACTGATCGCAGCTTTAGCCACAAACTAATATAAAGGCAATGCAATTAAAGAAAAATTAAATGCGCGGGCGGTGGTAACAATTCTTTAAATTATGTTTTCGAGCTTGAAGTAAACACCAATCCTATTATCTTTGTCGCTCGACAACTAGTTAAACACTACAAAATTGACTAAAAGGACTCCTACCCCAACTTTTGCAATCATATATTGTTTAACTGTCTTGCCTATATATTTATCTGTGGCGAAAGCTGCAATCAGTTAATGTTTGTGACTGCATAGAAATTGTGTAGCCGACATATCCAGTCCAGTACAATACTTGCGAGTCTACTAGAGGTGAGAGATGCATATCTAATTTTGCTTTCCATATATATTCAATACCTTTTTATCCTCGCTAGTCAGTTTTCCGCCATACTCTGATGATGATCAGTGCATTGAGACTGGCGGTAGTTTTGTTATGTTGTTCGACTACTGGTTAAATACAATGGGATTGGTGTTTACTTGAAGCTCGCAAACTTGATTTAAAGAATTGTTACCACCACCCGCGCAATCAATTATTGTTTAAATTGTATTGCCTATATATGTATATGTGGCGAAAGCTGCAAACAGTTAATGTTCGTGACTGCATAGAAATTGTGCAACCGACATTTCCAGTCAAGTTCAATGTATGCAAGACTGCTAGAGGTGAGAGCTGCATATCTAAATTTGATTTCCATATATATTCAATGCGGTTTGATCCTCGATAGTCAGTTTGCCGTCGTACTCTGATGATGATCATGGAAGGTCGAAACGCGTCAGTGCG
>JAQBSW010008354.1:0-34768 GCA_029291075.1 Eudiplozoon nipponicum | reverse complement strand
GATCTACCTGATCCTTCGGGAAACCAGGATCTAGGACTTGTTATTGACAGTGATGCATTGATAGAATTAATGTTAAAAATAAAATCAAAAAAACAAAAAGATCACCTTGGTATATCGATTGATAACCTACTTCAATTACCTTTAAATTTTATGAATGCGCTCTGCAATTTTATAAATAGAATTTTGAAGAATGGGAAATTACCAATCGATATACTAAGAATAGTAGCTAAAGCTTTGCCAAAAGTAAATAAGCCAAGTGTGCCAGTGATTATAGATTAATCTCAATTATCCCTTCGTTTTTGAAGATAAGAGAACGATTGATACTTGATCATTTAGAGCGTATGCTGCCGGCTGATTTCGATATATGCCAACATGGCTTTACGAAAGACAGGTCGACAACTACTAATATGCTCTCTATGTGGAAACATGTAATTACATTAGATGAGAAAAAGTTAGATGCATTAATTGTATTCATAGATATCTCAAAAGCTTTTGACTCTATATCTTTTGATGCTATTTTGAATGCGATTAATTTATTGAATATTGATCCGAATATTTTTAGATTACTTAGATACTATTTATATAATCGAAGAATGAGTATTCAAGTAAACGATTTGATATCTAAATCAAAAAGGGTAACAAGTGGAGTTCCACAGGGATCAAGTTTGGGGCCAATTTTATTTAAAATTGTATTTGCACATTTGGAAACTAAGATCCCTAACGGTCGAGTTTGCAAATTCGCTGATGATTTGAAAATAATCTTTCCAATTGATCCAAATAATGTCGAATTCTCCAAAAATAATGTGACACTAGATTTGTATGATTTAAGTAGATATTTGTTAACACTAGGGCTGAGAATAAACAGTAAAAAGATGAGAGCTTTAAAAATAGGTAACAGATGAGAATTTAATTATGTTTATTTTCATGATGCTGAGATTAATGATGTTTTTGAGATTAAACTTATGCAAGAAATTAAGGATTTAGGCATAACTATTCATTGTACGGCTTCTGCTGAGAGACATATTGAAAGGATTGTAGGCAGTGCCAAGGACAGATGGGCATTACAAAATAGAAATATTATATCGCATGAAATAAAATTTAAAATGTTTATAATATGGATTAGACCGATACTAGAATATGCTGCCGCTACTTGGAATCCTTTAACAAAGGGTTTGTCTAATAAGATAGAAGCTGTACAAAGAAAAGTTGTGAAACAAATTAGTCCTATCTCCTGCACTATATACGCCACTAGATTACAGTTTGTATCACTGCATCCTTTATGGTTTCGGAGAATGTGCTATTGCATAAAAGCTTTCCATTTGAACCAGTGGACTGGTGCCTATATGAATCCAATAAGAAAGAGTCATGAAGTTGGAACTAGATCTGGTCATTTTGCAATATCTCCACCATTGGTGCGGAATGTTGTGAGCAAGCTATTCTCTTTTTCAAAAATTTACAAAATTTACAATCAATTGCCAAAGGGGCTTAGAGAAACGCCTCCAACTAAAATGTCTTTTAAATTTTTATCTACCGAACTAGAAAAAGTGTTCAATCCTGCTGATATTTTTAATTTTGATTATGATAATACTTTCTCATGGTTAAATAAAAGACAGGATTAATTGTTTTTCAGCAACATAATTTCTCGAGATTCTATCTTCAAATTTTGTATTATTAAAACTGAAATGTTATGCATTATATCATCTTGTTAATCAACAATGCATACAATCAATTATTAGTCATGGTTCCCTTTTTTTCTTACAAAATGTTATACTCAAATTATTACTTAAATTTTCCTAATTTTGATGAAAAATCTATCACTCTTTACAGCCGAACTCTCTGATGCTGATAAATTATACAGTACGACTAATTGCACATATTTATGTGATGTGATATCTTTTTATATTGTACATTTTCTACTTTTATCATTTGATGGAACATGTGTGGTTTGAATCCAAATAAAGATATTCTATTCTATTCTATTCTAAAATTTCATAGCATTTAAATGATTCCTGTGCAAAAATTTGAATTTATCTGTGACTTTCCTTCATTTTCTTACTGCCGCATACTGTATATCAAACAGTTTTCGATTAATAACATAAAAGTGTAAGCGCTTCAATTAACCAAAATTCATATAACGTGTGTCTTATTTTTCATAAAAATTATTAATATTTCATAGAAATTTATATAATGTAAAATGTTTAATTATTTAATAGCACTTATATAAAAATTGCCTTAACGTAATCTGTAAATCAAAATAGTACTGTTAATGTTAAAAGTGAAATTTATATTTTTGCTGGCACCATTTTGAAAAGATTTCATGTTCTGTAAACATATACAGACTCCATTTGTAGATAGCATAGATATATATATATATATATATATATATATATATATATATATATATATATATATATATATATATATATATATATATCAACCTAGATACATATCAGAAATCTTTAATTTAAGAAAAAATTTGAAATGTATTTAAGGAGAATAAAATGTTATGCACATTTTGTCAAATACCTTTGATAAATACAATCAAATTATAACGCATAATTTGTATCTAAACACAAGTGAAATTATTAATTATACGAATTGCTTTTGTAAAAAGATAATTTAATGACGATAAACAGATGTCGCCAGTTTTTCCTTTTTCTTTATCATTTTATCTATGAAGTATGTAAAGTGTGTTCTTAAATAACATAGTTCTGAATGTTGTAATTTATTAATGTTTTAATTGTTTATTTCTTATATACTTGACCTTATTAGGTGGCGTGGGCTAAAACGACCGATGTTGGCTGTGGTTTTAAAGCATGCCCAAATCCATTTCCCTACGGAAACTCAATCGTTTGCAACTACGGTCCAGGGTATGTTCTGGTTGTCAGAATTTATTTATTTTTGAAAATGTTTAAAATAAATTGATTGGTTATGGTAATTCACGGCAATTTCTGGCTTAGCCTCTGGTTTGCTTGTGTTTAAAATCAGTGATTTTCTCTGTTCTTTTGCATAAATTATTTCGTTTCACTATTAAATTAATCAAACATTTTTTTTAAATTTCAGTGGTACTACGTGGCAAATTCACTGCCTTGAATGATTAAATTTTGTATTAGAATATTGAACTTACCATATTAAAGAAAAAAATCTAATTTAAAAATATTGTGCTCATAATAAGATATTTGCCAAGCCATTTCTTTCTATTGCCCGTTCGTTGACAGCTATTATCTGTAAGTATGTGCTGCATTTTATCGGAAGTTTGGTGCTACTAATGAAACGCATCTTAAGCAAACATTAGATAGACACTGACAAACGTTAAGGATCATTATTGTACTAGATGAATATTAATGTTTGATTAATTGTGTGTGAAATGAAACCGAAGCGTTAAGGAGGATGTTTCAGTCTAAATGAATGTTTTTCATAACCAAATAAATTGATCACGAAAATTGCAAATTTACACAATATATAGAAGTAAAATTTCCAATTAAAAAGAAACTGTAAATTCGCAGTTCTACTTATTTAATTGATATTATTGTTCGACCAAACAACAACTTTCAACGTAGACAGTATTCTCGTGTGTAACAGAACTTCCACAACAAGTAAAAATATTATTTCAAATATTACCAGAAGGATAAAACAAAGACAGCAAGAACGGAACGAATAATTTTGTGCACATTTGTTTCGTGTTCACTCCCTGTATTATGCATTTTTCACGATATATTTTGTTGAGGAATGTTGGAGATAATCAGGCACAATCACCTATACGAATGTATACACTAGATGTAGTGAACCTAATATTATCTAATCTACGAAAAATGCGAATTCAAGCCAAATGATGTTTTAATTTTATATACCTAATCTGAGAAGGATAACATCAAGACAAAATTATGGTACCGAAAAGGTAAATGAAAACAACAGCATGTTTTTCAATGTATGCAAAATTTCACCAAAATTAATAATTTCAACCCTTTTTTCAGATATCGGTGTAATCATGAGAAAATCCAATGATACCTAATAATATTAGATACTGTTTTCAGCGGTGATATAAATAATACGCAAAATTAGTTTTCTGCCCCTAGCAAAACTAGTTAAAATGCCCTGAAGAATAAAACCAGAACAGCACGATCGGATAGCATAATCTTAATTCATTAAAGAAGTAAAATATGACGATATTTTTTTAACTTAAACATAATGTGGATAAAGCTCGTAATAAGGTCTTCTGTCAACAAGTCGCCATTAAACGCGAAACGAATGTGAAGAATATTATAATTTCTGTAAATGCAGACTTTTGTTTATCCTTCTGGTCATACTTGTGCTACTTTATAGGAAATCTGCAACATATAATGCACAATTGCATATATCTTAGTTATCGCCGCAACAGTTTCAAACGGTTATTTACTTTTTTGAACTGTGTTATGATTACTCGTAAATTGATAATAGAAATCGATCAATTGCAGAATGTTTAAATTCTCTGGGTTAACCTGTTTTAAAAATAATTGTTAGTCGCAAATTTTGTGAAGCTTAGTACACACTGAAATCAAAATTTAGTTGGTACAATGTATCTATTCGTCATTATAAATTTGTTTCGATTAAGGTCACAATAGTTAAACACTGTTTGTTGCGGAGAAGTAATATATATGCAAGAATGTAATAGGTGTTGCAAACCAAGTAAAAAATTAGTTCACTTGTGATCTGAAGGATTTATTGGATTAAATGGAGAAACAGGTGTTCATAAATAGTTGTAATTCTCAATTCCTTACCCAAATGTATTGTGGTTAAATGGCGTAATACTGGCTACTAATAATGAGTCGCCAATAAGCACGAAACGAATGTGCATAAGATTATAATTACCGTTCATGCTGTCTTTCGTTTGTCCGACTGGTCAGGAGTGAAAGAATTTGTTACAAGTTTCGCAACACCTTATGCATTCTTGCATATATATCAGTTCTCCGCAACAAACAGTATTTAATTGTTATAAATCGAATTGAATGAGATCATGCTTACAGAGAAATGTTGTAACAAACACCAATCAAGTCCAGGGTGAACTGATTTACTGGAGTTACACGTGGTGAGTAATATTTGTTATTCGAAATTTCGGTGAATCATAGCATACATTGTTTTCCATCGTTTTGATACCAAGGACAGACTCGGAATCCATAGTGTTAGCGTGATGTATATTTTCAGTACTATACTGTTGGAATTGTTTACTTACACAAAAGACATTGTGTTAGTATAATTTACAGAATCAAGATATATATTATATAGTGTTAGATAGCATTCAAGATCTAATTGTCGAGACCTCATATGATGTTAGAAAAAATTCAATAGATTGACACATAATTCTAGGAGATTGTACCGTCCTATTATCCCACATTCCTCACCCAAATATATAGTGGTTAAAGGGCGTAAAACCGGCTCCTACTGATGAGTCGCCAGCAAGCACGAAACGAATATGCATGAGACTATGCATTCCGTTCATGCTGTCTTTTGTTATCCTTCTGATAAAAAAGAACCAATTTGTTACTAGGTTTGCAACACCTAATACATTCTTACATACATATTTTTTCTCCTCAACAAACAGTATTTAAGTGTTATATATCGAATTGATTTATGTCATGCTTACCGAGAAATGTGATAACTGATACCGATCAAGGCCAGAGTGTATGGATTTACTGGAGTAACAGGTGTTCAGAAATAGTTGTAATTCTCAATTTCTGTGAACTATAGTCTAAATTCATATTCATCATTTTGGAATCATGTAACGACTCGGAATCCATAGTGTTAGTACCATGTACCTTTTCAGTACAATAATGTTGGTATCGGTTACTAACTTCATTGTCCATTGCAGATTCTGTGTCTATACGATATAGTGTGAGTTAGATTTGAAGTCGCTTTGTCGAGACTTTAGATGATGTTTGCTTCACTACTGCAGGTTTACACATTCGTCTATGAGATTGTACCGTCCTATTTTCCCACATTACTCAACCAAATATATAGAGATTAAGAGATGTAACACTGGCTCCTACTGAAGAGCAGTCAGTAAGCACGAAAGGAATAAGCATGTGATTATACTTACTTTCGTTTAGTCTTTTGTTTATCCTTCCGGTCTTAAAAGAACTAATTTGGTACTAGGTTTGCAACACCTAATACAATCATTAATATATATTACTTCTCCGCAATAAGCAGTATTTATCTGTTATATATCGAATTGAATGATGTCATGCTTAATGCGAAATGCGATAACTGATATCGATTGAGGCCGAAGTGTATGGATTTATTGGAATAACTGATGTTCAGAAGAAGTTGTAATTTTCAATTTCGATGAACTATAGCATTCATTGATATCGATCATTTTGGTACCATGTACCGACTCCTAAACAATAATGTTGGTTTCATGTACCTTTTCGGTACTAAAATGTTGGTATCGGTTATTAACACAATAGCAATTGTGTTAGCGTTGAAGTGAGTGAGTTAGCCTTAAAGTCGAATTGTCGAGACCTAATATGCTTTTAACTTGACTACTGCAGGTTTACACATTCGTCTAGGAGATTGTACCGTCCTCTTAACCCACGTTCCTCATCCAATTATAAAGTGGTTGAAGGGCTTTATATCGGCTCCTTCTGATAAGCCGCCTGATAGCAGGAAACGATAGTGCATGAGATTAAACTTTCCGTGCATGCTGACTTTCTTTCTCCTTCTGGTCATATAAGTATAAATTTGTAAAGGATACTAAAACTGTTGCTATTGCGTAAATAATCTATACTTATATTTAATACCGAAAAGGTACATGATATTAAATCTATGGTTTCCGATTCGGAACATTGCACCAAAATGAAGGATATCAAAAAGGAAAATGATTCTAACACTATGGTTTCCGCGTCGGTACATAGCACTAAAATTATGGATATCAGGGTATCCTATAGATCATCGAAATGGAGAATTTAAACTGTTTCTGAACACCTGTTACTTCAGTAAGTCCACACTCTCTGGCGTTGATCGATATCAGTTATCACATATAGCGGTACAAATCGATATATAACAGTTAAATACTGTTTGTTGCGGAGAACTAATATACACGCAACTATTTATTATGTTCATTGTACCTTTCCTTTGTGCAAAAACTAAAAGAAATTTTATCAGATATAAGAAAATTTTCTTTCTCATGGTCTTCTCAAATATCTACTCATGAACATATCTTTATATATAAATTGGAAAGCAAAACAAGATAGAAATATGTGAACATAGAGAGTGTGAAAAATAGAAGCCAATCAAATTGCGTGCGTCACATCCAGTTCAAGCTCAATGCTTGTACGATTCAGCACATAAATCCAGCTGCAATTTGTTTTATCCATAAGGCTTCGTATGTGTACAGCTCCCTTTGTTTTCATTTAGTAATTAAAAACAAAGAGAGCTAGCCTCTAGCTGTAAGAATAAACAAATTGCAACCTATTATGTAAGCAGAAAGCTGCAACCTGCTTGATGACTTAACTTCTTTTTCAGCCACTCTGTTCGCCTTCTATCTTGTTTGCTTTCAATTATATATAAAATATGTTATATTTAATGAAGATAAAATTTCTTTTTGTTTTTGCACAAAGGAAGGGCACAATGAATTTTATTAAAGCTCGCATTTCAAAAGTATGAATTATGTGTTGTATTGTGATCTTGCTCGAGTTTAACGTCCATATTAAAATGACACACGGTAATTATAGAAAAACGATTTTAACATCTGGAATATAAAGCACCAATTTCGAAATATCTACGAAATAAAATAACAAACGTTTAGCATAAGTGTTTTTGTTTTCCATAATTTTATTATTTATCAAGAATAACACCACATATTGGGCTCGAGATGCATTCTGATTAACGTATACTTTGCAATATATTTCAGAGATGGAACATTGAACTTGAGAAATCAGCGCAGAATTGGACCAGCAATTGTACTGCGGGACATGACACCAAAAAGGATCGGCAAACCAAACAATGTTTCTGGGTTGGGCAAAACTGGGCGGGAACTTACAAAGTAGAACAGTATGTTTGATTATATCAAGCAGTCAACTATTTTCCTTTTTAGGCCCATTTAACGGTAAAAAATTATTCATTTGTAAATGTTTTACTGTCGTGAAGTTGTCCAAATTATTTCGAGATTACTGGTTTTCATTTTCAAATTCCCGTTATCTCGACAAAAGTGAATCAATGATATGATGCTTCATACATTATAAGCAAAATTCTATGAATGTATTTTAAACATTTCAAGTATATCAAATTCCGCTTCTGTTGAATCAAGAAAAATATATTATAACCAGTTATTCTTTAATTGTGAATAAAATTAAAGAATATTAAATTGTTTGTTTCGTACATTGCGCAAATCCTAAATTTTGCAAAAATGGTATACCACGACATATAAATAAAATTCCGAAATATTCTGAAATGTTAATTTAACTTTAATTAAAAGTTATTAAATTTCAAATTGTTCTGCTGTATTTTATACGTAATTTCTTATTTAGCACATCTACTTTTTACAATTTCTACCGAAGTATATTTTAAAATTATACAAGCGAATATAAATTTTAAAATTATGAAATCGTTATACCGCCGCGAAGCATCTGCAAATTCACAATGCAATACTGGTTAAATTTACAACAATTTCCTTTATTCTGTACATAAGTGTGTCAAAACTTCAATTTGATATTCAATAATTGTAATATTCCATTTTCGTTAATTTAGGGCTGTTCAAATGTGGTGGAGTGAATATAAAATTTGCGATTACAAATCCAGCTCATGCAGAGGTGTATGTGGACATTACACACAGGTTCGTTAAAATGTTGTTGTCAAATGTATTTATTTACCCTATACTAATGAAACGTTAACATATTTTTTTTATATAACTAACATGTAAGTTAACGTCTAGGAGGTCTTGTGCTAAATGTAAGAGATTTTGCGACGTAGCTGTTCATTTAAAGATGCTATGCCATTCCTACATATGCTTGGTAGCGGTCGTCGGAGAAAATTAGTTTCGTGGGCCGTGCTCAAGATTAACGTTGAATCTTTTTCCAACGGTGATGTGAGAAGACTAAGTCGAATCACCATACTTATATTGTATACTATGTTGCAAATTAAATTAAAATTTTACTATTAGTCAAAATTGGCCGTACATTAGACGTCAAAAAAGAATCGATTGTCAAAAGAAGTGAATATCTAGGCATAAAGCAAAGTCACAGAAAACACAATAAATAAATCAAGAATGTCTTAGCAGAAGAGATTGTTTTCGTAGGAGTGATTGAGAAAGATCAAATATAAATTCAGAATATCATAGCTGAACAGTTAGGAGTTATGTATAAAAGGATAGACTACACATAATATATAAATCCTGACTTTGAGCATTAGATCACATAAATCCAATGCATGTTATCGGCGTATTAAGTGCGGGTGTGTATTATTCTTTAACAAAACACTATTAAATACAAATAAAATTGCAGTTCAAGAAATCTAAATTAAAACATATGGAAACTAACAGAGATTGTTTCTAAAATCACATTTAGGACAAATATTGTGTAAAACCTGAATTCGCATATGTAACTTTAAGGAAAACCGGATCCGATGAAAATGATACTCGAGTTGTAACACGGAGCCGCGCGTTAAATCTAATTCCCATGCATACTTTATTCGCCTAAGTTAAAATAATGAAAAAAATTTAATCTGTTCAAACTTTTTTTTCTGACGGAACATTTCAAGTACAATTGTGTTGCGATACATACAGGGATGAATGTTGAAATATATCATTTTGATTAAATACTAATTTGATGAAACATTTGATAATTTCATACCGGTAAAAAGATTCCTGCGAAAAAAATCGAATTTATCTGTCTTTTTCCTTCATTTTCTTACTGCTGCGTACTGCAATTCAAGCTATTTTCGATTAATAACATAAATGTGTAAACGCTTCAATTAACCAAAAGTCAAAGAATGTTTGTCTTATTGTTCATAAAAAGTAACAATATTTCACAGAAAGTTATATAATGTAAAATGTTTAATTATTTAATAGAACTTCTATTAAAATTGCCTTAACGTTATCTGGAAATCAAAATCGTATTGTTAATGTTAAAAGTGAAATTTATAAATTTTGTGGCACCATTTTGAAAAGGTTTCATTTTCTGTAAACATGTAAATATGCCATTTGTAGATAGCATGGATTTTACTTAGATAAATTAATTCAGTATAAAAATATTTTCTTGGTTTTGTGGTATCGGTATTTACTTTTAAATGTAATGGTAAATGGCAATTTCTGGTGCAAAATGTTTGCCAAAATGTTCTTAATATTTCAATAGTTATGAAATAAATTGAACAAACAAAGGTGAGATGACTAAGTTTTCCTCAAGGAATTGGTTTATATATATATATTATTATATATATATATATATATATATATATATATATATATATATATCAGCATAAGATTACATATCTCTCTAATTTATAAAAAAATATAAAATTTATTTAAGTAGAATAAAATGTTATGCGTATTTTGTCAATTACCTTTGATAAATAAAGCGAAATTATAACGCATACTTTGTATTTAAACACAAGTAAAATAGAATAGAATAGAATAGATTAGAATAGAATAGAATAGAATAGAATATAATAGAATAGAATAGAATAGAATAGAATATCTTTATTTGGATTCAAACCACACATGTTCCATCAAATAATAAAATTAGAAAATGTACAATATAAAAAGATATCACATCACATATATATGTGCAATTAGTTGTACTGTACAATTTATCAGCATCAGAAAGTTCAGCTGTAAAGAGTGATAGATTCTTCATCAAAATTAGAAAAATTTAAGGTATAATTCGAGTATAACAGTTTGTAAGAAAAAAGGTAACCATGACTAATAATTGATTGTATGCATTGTTGATTAACAAGATGATATAATGCATAACATTTCAGTTTTAATAATACAAAATTTGAAGATAGAATCTCGAGAAATTATGTTGCTGAAACACAATTAATCCTGTCTTTTATTTAACCATGAGAAAGTATTATCATAATCAAAATTAAAAATATCAGCAGGATTGAACACTTTTTCTAGTTCGGTAGATAAAAATTTAAAAGACATTTTAGTTGGAGGCGTTTCTCTAAGCCCCTTTGGCAATTGATTGTAAATTTTGTAAATTTTTGAAAAAGAGAGTAGCTTGCTCGCAACATTCCCACCATTGGTGGGTTGACTTGAATAGAATAGAATAGAAAATCTTTATTTGGATTCAAACCTTACATGTTCCATCAAATAATAAAAATAGAAAATGTACAATATAAAAACATATCACATCACATAAATATGTGCAATTAGTTGTACTGTACAATTTATCAGCATCAGAAAGTTCGGTTATAAAGAGTGATAGATTCATCATCAAAAATAGAAAAATTTAATGTATTATTCGAGTGTAACATTATGCAAAAAAGGGAACCATGACTAATAATTGATTGTATGTATTGTTGATTAACATGATATGTAATGCATAACGTTTCAGTTTTAATAGTACAAAACTTGAAGATAGAATCTCGAGAAGTTATGCTGCTGAAAAACAATTAATCCTGTCTTTTATTTAACCACGAGAAAGTATTATCATAATCAAAATTAAAAATATCAGCAGGATTGAACACTTTTTCTAGTTCGGTAGATAAAAATTTAAGAGACATTTTAGATGGAGGCGTTTCTCTAAGCCCCTTTGGCAATTGATTGTAAATTTTGAAAATTTTTGAAAAAGAGAATAGCTTGCTCGCAACATTCCCCACCAATGGTGGAGATATTGCAAAATGACCAGATCTAGTTCCAACTTCATGACTCTTTCTTATTGGATTCAAATAGGCACCAGTCCACTGGTTTAAATGGAAAACTTTTATGCAATTGCTTTTGTAAAAAGATAATTTAATGACGATAAAACGGATGTCGCCAATTTTTCCTTTTTCTTTATCAATCAAGCTATAAAGTATGTAAAGTGTGTTCTTAAATAACATAGTTCAGAATGTTGTAATTTATTATGTTTTCATTTTTTTCTTATATACTTGACCTTAATAGGTGGCGTGGGCTAAAACGACTGAAGTTGGCTGTGGTTATAGAGCATGCCCAATCGTTTGCAACTACGGTCCGGGGTATTTACTGATTGTCACAATGCTTCTAAATTTATTTTTGAAAATTGATTGTTCATGGTAATTCACGGCAATTTCTGGCTTAGCCTCTAGTATGCTTATGTTTAAATCAGTGATTTTCTATATTCTTTTGCATAAATTATTTCGTCTCACTATTAAATTAATCAAACATTTTTGTTTATATTTCAGTGGCAATTACGTAGGGGAGCGTCCTTATGAGGCTGCTTAATTAACGTAATACTTTACAGATTGTCTTTTGATTATAATAAAAAAATAATTTTAAAAACATTTGAAATTCCTACTTTCAATTTAATTTTCTGGAAGGAAATGCATTGACTTGAATGACTAAATTTTGTATTAGAACATAGAACTTACAGTATTAAAGAGGCCACTGATACGCCACACTGATACACGACATTAAGGATCATCATTGTATTACATGAATATTAATGTTTGATTAATTGTGTGTGAAATGAAACCAAAGTGTTAAGGAAGTTGTGTCAGTCTAAATGAATATTGTTCATAACCAAATAAATTGATCACAAAAATTGCAAATTTACACAATATATAGAAGTAAAATTTCCAATTAGAAAGGAAACTGTAAATTTGCAGTTCTACTTATTTAATTGATATTATTATGCTGCCAAAGAAAAACTTTCGACATAGGCAGTATTCTCGTGTGTAATAGAACTTCCACAACAAGTAAAAACATTTTTTCCAATATTACCAGCAGGATAAAACAAAGACAGTAACAAGGGAACGAATAATTTGTGCACATTTTTTCATGTTCAGTGCCTGTATTACACACATTTCACGATAAATTTTATTGAGAAATATTGGAAATAAGCGGGCACAATCACGTATACGAATGTATACGCTTGATGTAGTTAAGCTAATATTATTTAATCTCCAAAAATGCGAATTCAAAGCCAAATCACTGTTTGTATTTTATACACCCAATCTGAAAAGGATAACATCAAGACAAAATTATGGTACCGGAAAGGTAGATGATAACAACAGCATGTTTATCAATGTCTGCAAAAGTTCAACAAAATTAATTTTTTCAACCTTTTTTAAACTCCTGTTTCTATAGAAAATATATCCACTTCGGACTTCATCGACATCATTTTTCAGATTTCGGCGTAATCATGACAAAATCCAATGAAAACTAGTAGCATTAGATACTGTTTGCAGCGGCGATATAATATATACGCAAAATAATTTTTGGCACCTAGCAAAATTAGTTAAAAGTGCCCTAAAGAATAAAACCAGAACAGCACTATCTGATAGTATAATCTTCATTCATGAAAGAAATGAAATATGACGATATTTTCTCCACTAAAACATAAAGTGGATAAAGGGCATAATAAAGTCTGCTACCAACGAGTCGCCATTAAACACGAAATGAATGTGAAGAAAATTATAATTTCTGTAAATGCAGACTGGTTTATCCTTCTGTTCATACTTGAACTACTTTTTAGGAAATCTACAACAAATAATGCACAATTGCATATATATTAGTTGTCGCCCCAACAGTTTTGAACGGTTATATACTTTTTTGAATTGTGTTACGATTACCCGTAAATTGATAACAGAAATCGATCAATTGCAGAATGTATAAATTCTCTGGGTTAAACTGAATAATTATTAATAGCAAATGTTGTGAAGCTTAGTACATATTGAAATAAAAATTTAGTTGGTACAATGTATCTATTCGTCATCCTATTTTTGTTTTCGATTAATGTCACAATACTTAACCACTGTTTGTTGCGGAGAAATAATATATATGAAAGAATGTATTAGGTGCTGCAAACCAAGTAAAAAATTATTTGACTTGTGATCTGAAGGATTCATTGGATTTAATGGTGAATCAGGTGTTCATAAATAGTTGTAATTCTCAATTCCTTACCCAAATGTATTGTGGTTCAATGACGTAATACCGGCTCCTAATAATGAGTCGCCAATAAGCACGAAACGAATGTGCATAAGATTATAATTACCGTCCATGCTGCCTTTCGTTTATCCGACTGGTCACAAGTGAAATAATTTGTTACAAGTTTCGCAACACTTTATACATTCTTTCATATATATCAATTCTCCGCAACAAACAGTATTTAATTGTTATATATCGAATTGAATGATGTCATGCTTACAGCGAAATGTTGTAACAAACATTGATCAAGTCCAGGGTGAACGGATTTATTGGAGTGACAGGCGATGAGTAATAATTTTAATTCGAAATTTCGGTGAACCATAGCATACATTGATATCTACCATTTTGATACCATGTACAGACTCGGAACCCATTGTGTTAGCGTGATGTATATTTTCAGTACAATAATGTTGTAATCGTTTACTTACACAAAAGCCATTGTGTTAGTTTCCTCTACAGAATCAAGATATATATTATAAAGTGTGAGAGAGCATTCAAGTTCTGATTGTCGAGACCTCATATGATGTTAGCAAAAATTCAATAGATTTACACATAATTCTAGTAGATTTTACCGTCCTATTATCCCCCAGTCCTCACCCAAATAGGTAGTGGTTAAAGGAAGAAAAACCGGCTCCTACTGATAAGTCGCCAGCAAGCACAAAACGAATATGCATGAGACAATAAATTTCCGTTTATGTTGTCCTTTGTTATCCTTCTGATAAAAAAGAAACAATTTGTTATTAGGTTTGCAAGACTTGATATTTTCTTACATACATATTTGTTCTCCTCAACAAACAGTTTTTAAGCGTTATATATCGAATTGATTTATGTCATGCTTACCGAGAAATGTGATAACTGATACCGATCAAGGCCAGAGTGTATGGATTTATTGGAGTAACAGGTGTTCAGAAATAGTTGTAATTTTCGATTTCCGTGAACTATAGTATAAATTCATATTCATCTCGTTGGAAACATGTAACGACTCTGAAACCATAATGTTAGTATCATATACGTTTAAGGCACTATAATGTTGGTATCGGTTACTAACTTCATTGTCATAGAATTTCCATCAATTGCAGAGTCTGTGTGTATATGATATAGTGTGAGTTAGAGTTGAAGTCGCATTGTCGAGACGTTAGATGATGTTTGCTTCACTACTGCAGGTTTACACATTAGTCTATGAGATTGTACCGTCCAATTTCCCCACCTTACTCAACCAAATATATAAAGGTTAAAGGGTGTAATACCGGCCACATTGTATGGATTTATTGGAATAACTGATGTACCACGTACCGACTCCTAAACAATAATGTTGGTTTCATGTACCTTTTCGCTACTAATATGTTGGTATCGGTTATCAAAATAATAGCAATTGTGTTAGAGTTGAAGTGAGTGAGTTAGCCTTAAATTCGAATTGTCGAGACCTTTTATGCTGTTAACTTAACTACTGCAGGTTTACCCATTTGTCTAGGACATTATACCGTCCCCTTATCCAACATAACTCACCCAATGATAAAATGGTTACAGTGCGTAATAGCGGCTCCTACTGAGGAGCCACCAGTAAGCTTGAAACGAAAGTGCATTAGATGAAATGTTCCGTGGAAGCTGTCTTTGTTTTCTCCATCTGGTCACAAAAGTATTTATTTGAAACTAGGTTCGCAAAACCTAATAAATTCTTGCATATATATTAGTTATGCGCAACAAACAATGTTTAACTGTTATATTTCGGATTGAATTATGTCGTGATTACCAAACAGTTGTAATTCTCAATTATGTTGAACTATGCCATATACTGTTATCCATGATTTTGGTAGCATATACCGACTACTAAACCATAGTATTTGTATCATGTAGCTTTTCGTTGCTATAATGTTAGTATCAGTTATCAACATAATTGCCATTGCGCAAGTAACATTTAAATACTCCGCATATATATTGTATAGATTGGGTTAGCGTTTAATTCGCATTGTCGGGATTTTATATGATGTTAGCTTCACAAATGCAGCTTTACACATTCGTATAGGAGATTGTTCCGTCTTATTATCCTACATTCCTCACCCAAATATATAGTGGTTATAGAGTGTAATACCGGCTCCTACCAATGAGTGGCTAGTAAGCACTAAACGAATGTGCATGAAATTACACTAACTGTTCGCACTGTTTTTTGTTTATCCTTCTGGTCACAAGTAAATTAATTTGTTACTAGTATCGCAACACATAATACATACCTGCACTTATATTAGAACTCCATAACAAACAGTATTTAACAGTTTTATTTAGAATTGAAAGATGTCTTGTTTACCACAAAATTTGATAACTGATATCGACCAAGGCTAGACTATGGATTTACTGGAGAAATAGGTGTTAAAAAATTGTTGTTATTCTCAATTTCCGAGAACTGTAGCATATATTAAAATCCGTCATTTTGGTACCATGTTCCGACACGGAAACCATAGTTTTAGTATCATGTACCTTTTTGATACTCCAATAATGGTATCGGTTATTAACACAATAACCGTGGTGTTAGCATCCATTACAGACTCTCTTTATATATATATATATATATATATATATATATATATATATATATATATATATATATATATATATATATATCATACTGAGTGAGGAAGCGTTGACTTCGCATTGTCGAGACTTTATATTATGTTAGCTTCATTACTGCAGGTGTAGGCAATCGTCTAGGAGATTTTACCGTCGTATTATTCCACATTCCTCATTCAAATATAATGTTGTTAGAGGGGGTAATACCGGCTCTTACTGATGAGACGCCAGTTAGCACAAAACGAATTTGCATGAGATTATACTGACGTCCGTGCTGTCTTTGGTATATTCTTGCGGTCCCAAATGAACTAATTTGGTACTAGGTTCGCAACACCTAATACAATCATTAATATATATTACTATAATATATCGAAATGAATGATGTCATGCTTACCGCGAAATGCGATAACTGATATCGATTATGGCCAACGTGCATGGATTTATTGCAGTAACGCATGTTCAGAAGAAGTTGTAATTTTCGATTTCGATGAAATATAGCATACATTGATATCGATCATTTTGGTACCACGTACCGACTCCTAAACAATAATGTTGGTATCATGTAACTTTTCTGTACCAAAATGTTGGTATCGGTTATTTACACAATAGCATTTTTGTTAGCATTGAACTGAGTGAGTTAGCCTTAAAGTCGAATTATCGAGCCCTTATATGCTGTTAACTTGTCTACTGCAGGTTTACCTATTTTTCTAGGAGATTGTGCCCTCCTCTAATCCCACATAACTCACCCAATGATAAAATGATTACAAGGCGTAATAGCGGCTCCTGCCGCCAGTAAGCTTGAAACAAATGTGCATTAGATTAAACTTTCCTTCTATGCTGCCTTTATTTTAATCTTCTGGTCACAAAGGTATAAATATCTAACTAATTTCGCAAAACCTAATACATTCTTGCATATATATAAGTTCTGCGCAACAAACAGTGTTTAACTGTCATTTATCGAATTGAATTTTGTCATGTTTACCGCGAAATGTGATAACTGATATCGATCAAGGCCAGAGAATGTAGATTTACTGAAATAACAGGTGTTCAGAAACAGATGTAATTCTCAATTATGTTGAACTATAGCATATATTAATATCCAACATTTTGGTACCATATGGCGACTCCTAAACCATAGTGTTGGTATCATGTAGCTTATCGGTACTATAACGTGGGTATCAGTTATTAACGCAATAGCCTTTGTGTAAGCATCATATGCTGACTCCATATATATTATATAGATTGAGTTAGTATTGAACTCTCATTTTCGATACTTCATATGATGTTTACTTGACTACTGTTGGTTTACAAATTCGTCTATGAGATTGTACCGTCCTATTATCCCACATTCCTCACCCAAATATATAGTGGTTAAAGAGCATAATACCGGCTCCTACTGATGAGTTGCCAGTAAGCACGAAACGAATGTGCACGAGATTATACTTTCCGTTCTCACTGTTTTTGCTTTATCCTTCTGGTTAGGAGATTGTACGGTCTAATTATCCCACATTCCGTAACCAAAAGTTTAGTGATTAAAAAGCGTAATATCGGCTCCTAACAATGAGTTGCCAATAAGCAAGTACCGAATGTGCATGAGATTAAACTTTCCGCTCACACTGTTTTTGGTTTATCCTTCTGGACACAAGTGGACTAATTTGTTATTAGTATCGCAACACATAATACATAGTTGCGTGGATATTAATTCTCCGCAACAAACAGTATTTAACTGCTATATATCGATTTGAATGATGTCATATGTTCCGCGATATGTGATAACTGATATCGATGAACGCCAGAGATTGTGGATTTACTGAAGTAACAGGTGTTCAGAAACAGTTTTAATTCTCAATCATTTTGAACTATAGGATATATTGATATCCGTGATTTTGGTAGCATATACCGACGACTAAACCATAGTATTGGTATCATGTAGCTTTTCATTGCTATAATGCTGGTATCGGTTATTAACATAATTGCCATTGCGTAAGTAATATGTAAATACTCCGTATATATATATATATATATATATATATATATATATATATATATATATATATATATATATATATATATACATACATATATATAGTATAGATTGGATTAACGTTTAATTCGCATTGTCGAGATTTTGTATCATGTTAACTTCACAACTGCAGCTTTACACATTCGTATAGGAGATTGTTCCGTCTTATTATCCTACATTCCTCACCCAAATATTTAGTGGTTATAGAGCGTAATACTGGCTCCTACCAATGAGTGGCTAGTAAGCACTAAACGAATGTGGATGATATTACACTTTTCGTTCGCACTGTTTTTGGCTTATCCTTCTGGTCACAAGTGAATTAATTTGTTACTCGTTTCGCAACACATAATACATACTTGCATATATATTAGTTCGCCGCAGCAAACTCTATTTAACTGTTATATATCGAATTGAATGATGTCATATTTACCGCGATATGTGATAACTGATATCGATCAAGCCCAGAGTGTCTGGATTTACTGGATTAACGAGTGTTCAGAAATAGTTGTAATTCTCAATTTCGATGATCTACAGCATTGGTTGATATCCATCTTTTTAGTGCTATGTACCGACACGGAAACCATAGTGTTAGTATAATGTTCCTTTTCGATATCCTTCATTTTGTTACAATATTCGAATCGGAAACCATAGTTTTAATATCATGTACCCTTTCGGTACTAAAATGTAAGAATAGGTAATTTACGCAAAAGCCATAATTTTAGTATCCTTTACAGAATCCGTAATAATATTAAATAAAATGAGTTAGCGTTCAAGCGGCATTGTCGAGATTTTTCATTACGTTAGATTCACCCCTGCAGCTAAGTGTAAGTGATTGTACAGACGTATTATCACACATTCCGTACCCACATATATAGTGATTAAAGAGCATAAATCCGGCTCCAACCGATCAGTCGTCAGTAAGCACGAAATGTATGTGTATGGGATTTTACTTTTCGATCATGCTGTTTTGGTTCATCCTTCTGGTCGCAATTGAAATTATTTTTTACTGGGTTCCCAACACCTAATACATACATGCATATATATGTTCTCCTCAACAAACAGCATTTAACTGTTATATATTGAATTGAATGATGCATGTATACCACGAAATATGATAAGTGATATCGATGAAGCCCAGAGTGTATGGATTTACTGGAGTAACAGGTGTTTATATATAATTGGAATTCTCAAATTCGATGAACTAGAGCAAAAAATGATATCCATCATTTTGATGCCACGTACCAATTCAGAAGCCATAGTTCTATTATTCGGTACTATAAGGTTGGTTTCGGTTATTAACATAATGGATTTCGTGTTAGTACGCTTCACAGACACCGTATACATATCCTATAGAGTGAGTTAGCTTTGAAGTCCCATTGTCGAGACTTTAAATGGTGGTAGCTACACTACTGCAGGTTTGCACATTCGTTTAGGTGATTGTACCGTAGTAGTAGTACAAGTATGCCAGAAGGATAAACCAAAGTCTGCATTTACAGAAATTATAATTTTCTTCACATTTGTTTCGCGTTTAATGGCGACTCGATGGTAACAGACTTTATTACGCACTTTATCCACTTTATGTTTAAGTGAAGAAAATATCGTCATATTTTACTTCTTTAATGAATTAAGATAATGCTATCCGATTGTGCTGCTCTGGTTTTATTCTTCAGGGCATTTTAATTAGTTTTGCTAGGGGCCGAAAACTAATTTTGCGTATATTTTATATTGCCGCTGTAAACAGTATCTAATATTACTAGGTATCATTGGATTTCCTCATGATTACACCGATATCTGAAAAAAAGGTTGAAATTAATAATTTTGGTGAACTTTTGCAGAAATTGAAAAAAATGCTGTTGTCTTCATCTACCTTTTCGGTACCATAATTTTGTCTTGATATTATCCTTCTCAGATTAGGTATATAAAATACAAACAGTCATTTGGCTTTGAATTCGCATTTTTCGGAGATTAGATAATATTAGCCTAACTACATCAAGTGTATACATTCGTATATGAGATTGTGCCTGATTATTTCCAACATTCCTCAACAAAATTTATCGTGAAATGTGCGTAATACAGGCAGTGAACACGAAACAAATGTGCACAAAATTGTTCGTTCCGTTCTTGTTGTCCTTGTTTTATCCTTCTTGTAGTATTTGAAATAATATTTTTACTTGCTGTGGAATTTCTGTTACACACGAGAATACTGTCTACGTTGAAAGTTTTTGTTTTGTCGAATAATAATATCAATTAAATAAGTAGAACGCTTCGGTTTCATTTCACACACAATTAATCAAACATTAATATTCATCTAGTACAATGATGATCCTTAACGTTTGTCAGTGTCTATCTAATGTTTGCTTAAGATGCGTTTCATTAGTAGCACCAAACTTCCGATAAAATGCAGCACATACTTACAGATAATAGCTGTCAACGAACGGGCAATAGAAATAAATGGCTTGGCAAATATCTTATTATGAGCACAATATTTTTAAATTAGATTTTTTTCTTTAATATGGTAAGTTCAATATTCTAATACAAAATTTAATCATTTAAGGCAGTGAATTTCCTTCCAGAAAATAAAATTGAAAAATGAATTTCAAATATTAAAAAATTTTCTTGTTATAATTAAAGGAATGCCTGTAAAGTATTACGTTAATTAAGCAGCCTCATAAGGACGCTCCCCTACGTAATTGCCGCTGAAATTTTTAAAAAATATGTTGGATTAATTTAATAGTGAAACGAAGTAGTTTATGCAAAAGAATAAAGAAAATCACTGATTTAAATATAAGCATACCAGAGGCTAAGCCAGAAATTGCCGTGAAATACCATAAACAATCAATTTATTTTAAATATTTTCAAAAATAAATTTAGAAGCATTGTGACAACCAGCACATACCCTGGACCGTAGTTGCAAACGATTGAGTTTCCGTAGGGAAATGGATTTGGGCATGCTTTATAACCACAACCAACATCGGTCGTTTTAGCCCACGCCACCTATTAAGGTCAAGTATATAAGAAAAAAACAATTAAAACATAATAAATTACAACATTCAGAACTATGTTATTTAAGAACAAACTTTTCATACTTCATAGCTTAAATGCTAAAGAGAAAGGAAAAACTGGCGACATCCGTTTTATCGTCATTAAATTATCTTTTTACAAAAGCAATTCCTATTATTAATAATTTCACTTGTGTTTAGATACAAAGTATGCGTTATAACTTCCTTGTATTTATCAAAGGTATTTGACAAAATGTGCATAACGTTTTATTCTACTTAAAAAAATTTCATTTTTTTTCTTAAATTAAAGCGTTCTGACATGTAGTCTTATGCTGATATAAAAAACATATATATATATATATATATATATATATATATATATATATATATCTATGCTATCTACAAATGGAGTCTGTATATGTTTACAGAACATGAAATCTTTTCAAAATGGTGCCACAAAAAAATATAAATTTCACTTTTAACATTAACAGTACGATTTTGATTTTCAGATTACGTTAAGGCAATTTTAATATAAGTGCTATTAAATAATTAAACATTTTACATTATATAACTTTCTATGAAATATTAATACTTTTTATGAAAAGGAAGACACACGTTCTTTGAATTTTGGTTAATTGAAGCGCCTACACTTTTATGTTATTAATCAAAAACTGCTTGAATTGCAGTATGCAGCAGTAAGAAAATGAAGAAAAGTCACAGATAAATTCAAATTTTTGCACAGGAATCTTTTAACTGGTATGAAATTACCAATAGTTTCATCAAAAATATTATTTAATTAAAATGACATATTTCTATTTACATCCATATATGTATCGCAACATAATTGTGTTTGAAATGTTCAGCCAGAAAGAAGATTGAAAAGGTTAAACTTTTTTATATTATTTTAACATAGGCGAACAAAGTAAGCATGTGAATTAGTTTTAACGAGCGGCTCCGCTTTAAAACCCGAGTATCATTTTCATCGGATCCAGTTTTCCTTAAGGTCACATATGGTAATTCAGTTTTTACATAATATTTCTACTAACTGTGCTTTTAGAAAAAATCTCTGTTGGTTTCCATATGTTTTAATTTAGATTTCTTGAACTGCAATTTTAATTGTAATTAATAGTGTTTTGTTTAAGAATAATACACACCCGCGCTTAATACGCCGTTAACATGCAACGGATTTATGTGATCTAATGCTCAAAGCCAGGATTTATATATTATGCGTAGTCTATCCTTTTATACATAACTCCTAACAGTTCAGCTATGACATTATGGATTTATATGTTATCTTTTTCAATCACTCATACGAAAACCATCTCTTCTGCTAAGACATTCTTGATTTATTTATTGTGTTTATTGTGATTTTGCTTTTATGCCTAGGTAGTAACTTCTTTTGACAATAGATTCTTTTTTGGCGTCTGAAGCACGGCCAATTTTGACTACCAGTGAATTTTAAATCAATTTGCAACATTGTGTACAATATACGTATGATGATTCACCCATTGGAAAGAGATCGTACTTTAATCATGGGCAGGGTCCACGAAACTAATTTTCTCCGACGACCGCTACCAAGCATATGTAGGAATGGCATAGCATCTTTAAATAAACAGCTACGTCGCAAAATCTCTTACAATAAACACAAGACCTCCTAGACATTAACTCAAATGTTAGTTATATAAAAAAATGTTAACGTATCATTTGTTTAGGGTAAATAAATAGATTTGACAACAACATTTTAACGAACCTGTGTGTAATGTCCACATACACCTTTGCATGAGTTCGATTTGTAATCGTAATATTTATATTCACTCCACCACATTTGAACAGCCCTAAATAAAAGAAAATGTAATATTAATATTAATGAATATCAAATTGAAGTTTTGACAGTCTTTTGCATAGAATAAAGGAAATTGTTGTAAATTTAACCAGTATTGCATTGGGAATTTGCAGATGTATCACGGCGGAATAATGATTTCACAATTTTAAAATTTATATTCGCTTTCGTGAGATTAAAATATATTTCGGTAGAAATTGTAAAATGTATCTGTGCTAAATAAGAAATTACGTATCAAATACAAGAGAAAATTTTGAAATTTAATAACTTTTAATTTCAGATAAATTAACATTTCAGAATATTTCTTATTTTAATTTATTTGACGTGGTATGCCATTTATCAAAATGTAAGATTTGCGCAATGTAAGAAACAAACAATTTATCATTCTTTAATTTTATTCACAATTATAGAATAACTGGTTATAATATATTTTTCTTGATTGAACTCTTCCTGTGTGCAAGAACAAAAAGAAATTTTATCAGATATAAGAAAATTTTCTTTCGCATGGTCTTCTCAAATATCTACTAATGAAAATATCTTTATATATAAATTGGAAAGCAAAACAAGATAGAAATATGTGAACATAGAGAGAGTGTGAAAAATAGAAACCAATCAAATTGCGTGCGTCACATCTAGTTCAAGCTCAATGCTTGTACGTGCTTCTTCTGCTTACATAAATCCGGCTGCAATTTGTTTATCCATAAGGCTTCGTATGTGGCTAGCGCCCTTTTTGTTTTTGCATTTAGTAATTGCTATGAATGCTACGTCTGGGGAACGTATGTGCGATGTTTCGAGGATGCGTTGCGCAATAGCAGACGTGTATTCACCATTTGATTTAAAACAGGCGTTCAAGTTGCAATGTTCTCTCATTCGAGTAATTAACCGTCTGGTCGATCGGCCTACGTAAGTTGATCGACAACTTGTGCATGTATATTGGTAAATAATATTTATATCGACATTAACGGCTGTTTCTCTTTGATTGCTGGTAAAGGCAAGTATGTTAATCTATATAACATTCGTACTTTGGTTGCATTAAATGTGCGTGCTAATGATGCTTCAACTTTCTTTTGTGCCATTCCGGAAACTGCATCCCCCTTAAATGGGATATTTAGGTAGACTGTTTGCTTTTCTGGCCCATAATACGTCTGTTTCTGTTTCAAAAGAATATTTTTCTTGATTCAAAATAAGCGGACTATGATATACTTGAAATGTTTAAAAAAACAATCATAGAAATTTGCATATAATGTATCATTGATTCACTTTTGTCGAGATAACGGGAATTAGAAAATCAAAACCAGTAATCTCGAAATAAATATGACACCTTCACAACAGTAAAAAAATTTTCAAATGTATAACTATTTTTAACCGTTAAATTGGCGAATAAAAGAAAATAGTTGACTGCCTGATATAATCAAACATACTGTTCTACTTTGTAAGTTCCCGCCCAGTTTTGCCCGACCCAGAACCATTGTTTGGTTTGCCGATCCTTTATGGTGTCATGTCCCACAGTACAATTGTTGGCCCACCTCTGCGCTGATTTCTCAAGTTCAATGTTCCATCTCTGAAATATATTGTAAAGAATACGTTAACAAGAATGCACCTATATTTGGCGTTTTTCTGGATAAATATTAAGAAATTTTAATAAAAATTATGGAACACCAAAGAACTTATGATAAACGTTTGTTATTTTGTTTCGTAGACATATCAAAATTGGTGCTTTATATTACAGATGGTAAAATTACTTTTTCTATAATTACCAAGTGTCAATGTAAAAAGGAAGGTAAACTCACAATTTTAATATCACGGTATATGGATATACCTACGGAATTGCCACTTCCTAGGTTATGTTAGGATGATGGTTTTTGGAAATTAACAGCCTCATTTTAGAAATTTAACAAAATTATTTATTCTTGAGAGTCAGGCTTTAAACTAAAGAAGAAAAACACTATATGCCATTTCATTTTGTTACATGGTAGAAATTAAAGTATTCATGGTAATTATGTGTGAGTTTTCGCGCACCGAGTAGCAAATTATTTCAAATTAGACAAGAAGAATAAAAGACGCTAAGAACGAAAATTAAAATTTTGAGCTCAAACGTTTCGCGTTTACTGACATCTAACTTTTAGAGGATTTTTATCTACCTTCACGCACTTAACATTTGTTGCGATGAATGTGGGAAAATAGGACATTACAATCTTACATATTAATGTGAATACCTAAAGTAGTGATACTTTATATATCAGAGAGAATTGTCAGTTATCTGAAATTTTTTCATGTGCAAAAGCAACATAAAAGGCAAATAACGTTCATAATTATTTATAAATTTGAGAAATAGCTTACAAGCATTGGCATTGTTTTTGCTCTCGGCTGTCCCTGGACTGTGCCATAAAACAGTTGCGTTCGTAGTTTGTTGTGCGCATCAAGAAACATATTCCGTTCATTTACCGTCAGAGCTGCCATATCAGGAAGAACGCATCCTATTACCACTAAGGAAATTGTGACAGCTTGAATTAATAATATGCACTGTTTGGGCATAACTGCTGTAAAGATCTGCAATATAACAGGTAACGGTGGACAAAATTACTTTAAAGAGTTCATTGTTTGAGCAAATTTGAAATTATAATCGAATTGCATATGCCCAAATAAGTTATGTTATATAAATAAACTACTTATTTAAAAATGAACTAACTTTTATTTTTGGATATATGATGTTACCGCTGGTTTCATAAATATAGATTTGTTTTTAAAAACATTGTAAATTTTTTTGGAATAATTTTGTTCATTGTGGAAAATTTTGATTTGTATTTGGTGACTCTAGTATTCAGTATTTGTTGCGATCTTTAGGTTTCTCAAACCGACAAGAAATTATTATTTTAAATGTTATTACGGGAAGTATCTCAAATTCACTTCAAGCAATAATCACGCATATTCAATTTTCCATGTTTTATCTTCCTGAAAAGAAATCTTTTGAAACCAGTGAGGTGGTATGTATACGCACTTTGCTGTAATAGATGTGTTTAAATAAATCTTAAATTTAAAAAAATGGATAAGAGCAATGTTTTTTGGAATAACGTTTCATTGATTGAAGCAATTGAGTAATTTAGCTTATAAGAAGGTGCTGAGTTATTTAATTTTTCTAAATTAGACAATCATTCCGACTATATAGAATCTCGAATCCTGGTGTCTCAGTGTCTCTCCAATGATAGTGACCAATGGTCCATGCAGAAGTAGGCGACCGCACCAGGATCAAATTTGCGGAAAGATATGCGAAATATAAAGATCGCGTTATGCGTAATCTTATACACCGCAATATAAGTCGCCCTAGATGCGGACAATAATAGCATTCCGGTTAGGTCCTCGAGGCTAATATGTGTTTATAAACTAAAAGTACTTCCCGGCTACACAGAATTTTTACCTTGAGCTTGATTGTCATGTGTGATTCGTTAAAAAGAATGTATATTAGATTTTAGAAATATATCTGAAATATCTGAATACTGAATTTGAAAAAATTATTACGGACCTTCAAAACTCCATGAAGGAACTAACGGAGGAGAACAAAACTATTAAAAATATAATTTTTAAGCTGGAGTTGGATGTTAGTAATTATTCAGCAAAATTGGATTTATCAGAAAGGAGAAATGATAACTTAAGCGCTAAAATTGAGGAATTGACCGTTGCGTTAAACGACAAGATAGATAAATTAAAAGACAATGTTAAGCCATGGATCGAGTTAAGTGAAATAACTAAAGAAGACGATATATCTACAAAAAGCAGTTCTTCAGGTGAAGAAATATTGAATATTTTATCTAATGAAGTTTCTGCAAGAATCGGAAAACAAGAACAGTTAATTTTATTTAATCTTAATGAAAATGCTGATCATAAGGATGTTGAGAAGTTAAATGCTTTAATTAGAGATACGACAGAGGCCGAAATAACGAAATGCTTCAGAGTTGGCAAGAAATCGGAACGACCAAGGCCGGTTGTGATAAAATTATCAAAGAGGCCGACTAACAAGCAAGTGGAGGATATTAATAAAAAGAAAGAAGAATGTCGTAACTTTCACAACATATTCATCTCCAGAGACAAGACTTTTCTCCAAAGAAAATTGTCAGCGGCAAAAAAGGTAAAGAAGAATTTAGATCAGAAATCAAGTCATCCGGAACAAGTTACAATAAAGGGTGTGTCAATCGATTCTAAAATTACAAAAAACGGGGTTTCATTAATGAATGTTGTGGACAGCGGACAGCTACGAACTATAGCTACGGTACCCAACAAACGAAGTATAAGGAAACCACAAAAGTTAAATCAGTAACTATTGAAGACTGTAAAGATGAGTTGGGTTGTTCATATACTTTATTTTATGCTAATTGTAGAAGTGTTAAGAATAAAACTTTTTTGCTGTGTGATTTTATAATAAGTAACAATTTTGACTTTATAATTTTATCTGAAACCTGGCTGAACAAGAACATTGAAAACTATGAATTTGACATTCCTCATTATTCTCTATTTAGGAAAGACAGATCACTGGATAAAAGAGGTGGAGGAGTACTTATTTATAGCAAATCGATATTAAATGCAACAGTGTTACATACTAGCGAATATAATACTGTCATTGATTTTTTAACTATACAAATTGATAACCTGATTTTAACCGCGGTTTACAGACCGCCGTATGCTAATTTACATGATGATCAAATGTTTACCAATTCCTTTCAATCTATTTTCGACTGCCATGGTTATATTGTTGTGGTAGGAGATTTTAATAAGGTGCATGACTGTGAAATAATCAATCTTTTTTCTAATCATGATCTTAAGCAGATTATAATGGAACCTACTAGATGTTTGGAATGCTTAGATCATTCATATTTAAAAGTTGAAGCGTTGAACTCGCACAGTTATGCTGTAATAAACTACTTCAAAGAATTGGATCATAAACAAATTATTTTACAATGGAACCTTTTGAGTAGCAAAGCACAGAAACCTAATTTTGAAAGTGCACACGTGCAATGTTCCAGAATCAACTGAAATCTTTTTAGAAAATTAAGCTTATCAATTGATTATGAATGTTTTTTATCATGAACAATGACGAATTTGTTTCTTTTGTTTCATTGTTATTATCTGATATATTTAGAGCATCTACATTTAGGGATGTTATACCAAAGCGAATCAATAGGATGTTATGTAAGCTAAGAATCAAACGAGATAATATAATGAAATTTAGTCACATAAATAGTATTAAAAAATGAGGTTAGAAATGATCGATAAAGAAATTAATTCATCACTGCTGATAATCCGTCAAAGATCAGAGAGAATTATTTCGGCTAAATTGAAGAGTTATCCTAGACTACGATACAAACTCCTCACACACTACGGTAAATATAAGGAAAAATTAAATCTTATATTACCTGTGGGTAAAACTGATTATGAATTTCTCTGTGAATTGGATGAAGTATTTGGCAATTTGTTATGTAATCTACAGAACGAAAGCAATTTCATTGATCTACCGGATCCCTCGCGAAACCAGGATCTAGGACTTGTTATTGACAGTGATGCATTGATAGAATTAATGTTAAAAATAAAATCAAAATAACAAAAAGATCACCTTGGTATATCGATTGATAACCTACTTCAATTACCTTTAAATTTTATGAATGCGCTCTGCAATTTTATAAATAGAATTTTAAAGAATGGGAAATTACCAATCGATATACTAACAATAGTAGCTAAAGCTTTGCCAAAAGTAAGTAAGCCAACGTGTGCCAGTGATTATAGATTAATCTCTATTATCCCTTCGTTTTTGAAGATAAGAGAACGATTGATAATTCATCATTTAGAGCGTATGCTGCCGGCTAATTTCGATATATGCCAACATGGCTTTACGAAAGACAGGTCGACAACTACTAATATGCTCTCTATGTGGAAACATGTAATTACATTAGATGAGAAAAAGTTAGATGCATTAATTGTATTCATAGATATCTCAAAAGCCTTTGACTCTATATCTTTTGATGCTATTTTGAATGCGATTAATTTATTGAATATTGATCCGAATATTTTTAGATTACTTAGATACTATTTATATAATCGAAGAATGAGTATTCAAGTAAACGATTTGATATCTAAATCGAAAAGGGTAACAAGTGGAGTTCCACAGGGATCAAGTTTGGGGCCAATTTATTTAAAATTGTATTTGCACATTTGGAAACTAAGATCCCTAACGGTCGAGTTTGCAAATTTGCTGATGATTTGAAAATAATCTTTCGAATTGATCCAAATAATGTCGAATTCTCCAAAAATAATGTGACACTAGATTTGTATGATTTAAGTAGATATTTGTTAACACTAGGGCTGAGAATAAACAGTAAAAAGATGAGAGCTTTAAAAATAGGTAACAGATGAGATTTTAATTATGTTTATTTTCATGATGCTGAGATTAATGATGTTTATGAGATTAAACTTATGCAAGAAATTAAGGATTTAGGCATAACTATTCATTGTACGTCTTCTGCTGAGAGACATATTGAAAGGATTTTAGGCAGTGCCAAGGACAGATGGGCATTACAAAATAGAAATATTATATCGCATGAAATAAAATTTAAAATTTTTAAAATATGGATTAGACCGATACTAGAATATGCTGCCGCTACTTGGAATCCTTTAACAAAGGGTTTGTCTAATAAGATAGAAGCTGTACAAAGAAAAGTTGTGAAACAAATTAGTCCTATCTCCTGCACTATATACGCCACTAGATTACAGTTTGTATCACTGCATCCTTTATGGTTTCGGAGAATGTGCTATTGCATAAAAGCTTTCCATTTGAACCAGTGGACTGGTGCCTATATGAATCCAATAAGAAAGAGTCATGAAGTTGGAACTAGATCTGGTCATTTTGCAATATCTCCACCATTGGTGCGAAATGTTGTGAGCAAGCTATTCTCTTTTTCAAAAATTTACGGAATTTACAATCAATTGCCAAAGGGGCGTGGAGAAACGCCTCCAACTAAAATGTCTTTTAAATTTTTATCTACCGAACTAGAAAAAGTGTTTAATCCTGCTGATATTTTTAATTTTGATTATGATAATACTTTCTCATGGTTAAATAAAAGACAGGATTAATTGTTTTTCAGCAACATAATTTCTCGAGATTCTATCTTCAAATTTTGTATTATTAAAACTGAAATGTTATGCATTATATCATCTTGTTAATCAACAATGCATACAATCAATTATTAGTCATGGTTCCCATTTTTTTCTTACAAAATGTTATACCCGAATTATAACTTTAATTTTCATAATTTTGATGAAGAATCTATCATTGTTTACAGCTGAAGTTTCTGATGCTTATAAATTGTACAGAACAAATAATTGCACACATATATATGTGATATCTTTTTATATTGTACATTTTCTAATTTTATTATTTGATGGAACATGTGTGGTTTGAATCCAAATAAAGATATTCTATTCTATTCTATTCTAAAATTTCATAGCATTTAAATGATTCCTGTGCAAAAATTTGAATTTATCTGTGACTTTCCTTCATTTTCTTACTGCTGCATACTGTATATCAAACAGTTTTCGATTAATAACATAAAAGTGTAAGCGCTTCAATTAACCAAAATTCATATAACGTGTGTCTTATTTTTCATAAAAATTATTAATATTTCATAGAAATTTATATAATGTAAAATGTTTAATTATTTAAGGCACTTATATAAAATTACTTATGCGCATGTCTATAAAATCCAAAAATAGTGCTGTTAATGTTAGGCGAAATTTATATTTTGCTGGCGCATTTTGAAAAAGATTTCATTTTCTGTAAACATATACAGAGCTCCATTTGTAGATAGCATAGATATATATATATATATATATATATATATATATATAGCATATATATATATATATATATATATCAGCATAAGATTACATATCAGAACTCTTTAATTTAAGAAAAAATATGAAATGTATTTAAGTAGAATAAAATGTTATGCACATTTTGTCAAATACCTTTGATAAATACAACGAAATTATAACGCATAATTTGTATCTAAACAAAATTAAAATTATTAATAATAGGAATTGCTTTTGTAAAAAGATAATTTTATGACGATAAAACGGATGTCGCCAGTTTTTCCCTTTTCTTTAGCATTCAAGCTATAAAGTATGTAAAGTGTGTTCTTAAATAACATAGTTCAGAATGTTGTAAATTATTAATGTTTTAATTGTTTTTTCTTATATACTTGACCTTATTAGGTGGCGTGGGCTAAAACGACCGATGTTGGCTGTGGTTATAAAGCATGCCCAAATCCATTTCCCTACGGAAACTCAATCGTTTGCAACTACGGTCCAGGGTATGTTCTGGCTGTCAGAATTTATTTATTTTTGAAAATGCTTAAAATAAATTGATTGGTTATGGCAATTCACGGCAATTTTTGGCTTAGCCTCTGGTTTGCTTGTGTTGAAAATCAGTGATTTTCTTTATTTTTTGCATAAATTATTTCGTTTCACTATTAAATTAATCAAACATTTTTTAAATATTTCAGTGGCAATTACGTAGGGGAGCGTCCTTATGAGGCTGCTTAATTAACGTAATAATTTTCAGGTATTATTTCAATTATAATAAAAAAAATAATTTAAAAAATTATTTGAAACACATTTTTTAATTATATTTTCTGGAAGGAAATTCACTGCCTTGAATGATTAAATTTTGTATTAGAATATTGAATATACCATATTAAAGAAAAAAATCTAATTGAAAAATATAGTGCTCATAATAAGCTATTTGTCAAGCCATTTATTTCTATTGCCCGTTCGTTGACAGCTATTATCTGTAAGTATGTGCTGCAGTTTATCGGACGTTTGGTGCTTCTAATGAAACGCATCTTAAGCAAACATTAGATAGACACTGACAAACGTTAAGGATCATCATTGTACTAGATGAATATTAATGTTTGATTAATTGTGTGTGAAATGAAACCGAAGCGTTAAGTAGGATGTTTCAATGTAAATGGTTATTTTTCATAACCAAATAAATTGATCACGAAAATTGCAAATTTACACAATATATAGAAGTAAAATTTCCAATTAAAAAGAAACTGTAAATTCGCAGTTCTACTTATTTAATTGATATTATTGTTCGACCAAACAACAACTTTCAACGGAGACAGTATTCTCGTGTGTGACAGAACTTCCACAACAAGTAAAAATATTATTTCAAATACTACCAGAAGGATAAAGCAAGGACAGCAAGAACGGAACGAATAATTTTGTGCACATTTGTTTCGTGTTCACTGCCTGTATTACGCACATTTCACGATAAATTTTGTTGAGGAATTTTGGAAATAATCAGGCACAATCACCTATACGAATGTATACACTTGATGTAGTGAAGCTAATATTATCTAATCTACGAAAAATGCGAATTCAAGCCAAATGACTGTTTTAATTTTATATACCTAATCTGAGAAGGATAACATCAAGACAAAATTATGGTACCGAAAAGGTAAATGAAAACAACAGCATGTTTTTCAATGTCTGCAAAAGTTCACCAAAATTAATAATTTCGACCCTTTTTTCAGATATCGGTGTAACCATGAGAAAATCCAATGATACCTAGTAATATAACATACTGTTTTCAGCGGTGATATAAATTATACGCAAAATTAGTTTTCTGCCCCTAGCAAAACTAGTTAAAATGCCCTTAAGAATAAAACCAGAACAGCACGATCTGATAGTATAATCTTAATTCATTAAAGAAGTAAAATATGACGATATTTTCTTCACTTAAACATAAAGTGGATAAAGCTCGTAATAAAATCTGCTACCAACAAGTCGTCATTAAACGCGAAACGAATGTGAAGAAAATTATAATTTCTGTAAATGCAGACTTTTGTTTATCCGTCTGGTCATACTTGTACTACTTTATAGGAAATCTGCAACACATAATGCACAATTGCATATATATTAGTTATCGCCCCAACAGTTTCAAACGGTTATATACTTTTTTTGAATCGTGTTATGATTACTCGTAAATTGATAATAGAAATCGATCAATTGCAGAATGTATAAATTCTCTGGGTTAACCTGTTTTAAAAATAATTGTTAGTCGCAAATTTTGTGAAGCTTAGTACACACTGAAATCAAAATTTATTTGGTACAAAGTATCTATTCGTCATTATAAATTTGTTTCGATTAAGGTCACAATAGTTAAACACTGTTTGTTGCGGAGAAGTAATATATATGCAAGAATGTAATAGGTGTTGCAAACCAAGTAAAAAATTAGTTCACTTGTGATCTGAAGGTTTTATTGGATTAAATGGAGAAGC
Organism: Eudiplozoon nipponicum; assembly: GCA_029291075.1. Classification (NCBI taxonomy): domain Eukaryota; kingdom Metazoa; phylum Platyhelminthes; class Monogenea; order Mazocraeidea; family Diplozoidae; genus Eudiplozoon; species Eudiplozoon nipponicum. Next base: position 936 of record JAQBSW010008354.1, on the reverse strand, counting down.
AGGTGTTCATAAATAGTTGTAATTCTCAATTCCTTACCCAAATGTATTGTGGTTAAATGGCGTAATACTGGCTACTAATAATGAGTCGCTAATAAGCACGAAACGAATGCGCATAAGATTATAATTACCTTTCATGCTGTCTTTCGTTTGTCCGACTGGTCAGGTGTGAAAGAATTTGTTACAAGTTTTGCAACACCTTATACATTCTTGCTTATATATATATCAGTTCTCCGCAACAAACAGTATTTAATTGTTATAAATCGAATTGAATGAGATCATGCTTACAGAGAAATGTTGTAACAAACACCGATCAAGTCCAGGGTGAACTGATTTACTGGAGTTACACGTGGTGAGTAATAGTTGTAATTCGAAATTTCGGTGAACCATAGCATACATTGTTTTCCATCGTTTTGATACGAAGGACAGACTCAGAATTCATAGTGTTAGCGTGATGTATATTTTCAGTACTATATTGTTGGAATTGTTTACTTACACAAAAAACATTGTGTTAGTATAATTTACAGAATCAAGATATATATTATATATTGTTAGATAACAGTCAAGATCTAATTGTCGAGACCTCATATGATGTTAGAAAAAATTCAACAGATTGACACAAAATTCTAGGAGATTGTACTTTCCTACTATCCTACAGTCCTCACACAATTAGATGTTAGTTAAAGGGAGTAAAACTCGCTCCTACTGATGAGTCGCCAGCAAGCACGAAACGAATATGCATGAGACTATGCATTCCGTTCATGCTGACTTTTGTTATCCTTCTGATAGAAAAGAACCAATTTGTTACTAGGTTTGCAACATCTAATACATTCTTATATACATATATTTTGTCCACAACAAACAGTATTTAAGTGCTGTATATCGAATTGATTTATGTCATGCTTAGCGAGAAATGTGATAAATGATACCCATCAAGGC